>DWTU01002099.1:0-12010 GCA_018251515.1 Cecropterus confusis | reverse complement strand
ATATACAGTTTTTTGTCTCTCCTGTAAAGTTATCAAATACGACTTGCGCGGTATTGTTATATAAGCGACGATTTGTAGAGAACTATAATCATGTGAACTTATATAATCATAATGCTTATGAACTTTTTATTGTTCTTTTACCCATTCAATCATTCGTTTCGCGAACATAACCCAATCGCCTAATGAAGTTGTTTCGAGCCGTTCATAGAGATTTATCGGTCTCTGTTACGGTATAAACATGTGCTCTTGCTTTGGGTTGGGAACTAATAATAACTAGTCCATTACTCTGCTTAATACCCCCCTGACGTGGTCGCAAACATTCCTGTATCCACTACAGAATTAGGTTGACATTTGGCGTATTCATGCAACATGTAACTAGGAACTGAAATATTAAATTTGATTCCCAACTTGGGACCTATGAATAGTATGAATGTTATAAGTAAAGCGTTTGTATTTTTGTTATCACAGTATGTTTTTTTTTTTATATTATAAAGTCACGTTAAAAAGATGGGAAACGTTGGGATCGAAAATAATGTTCGTTCTAATTGCATAGTTTGGATATATTTGTTGTAAAAAAATTGTCGGTATATTTTTTTCGACAGACGTAAATAAAGTTTTTTTATATTGAACGCAATTTCTTCCAGCCACTAAAAACCAATAATAATATATTGGAAAACTATTGTTGTTGTACACATTTATTAGTTTCGACATCATTTGAAGTCTATGAAATCGAATAAGAGAAATCTATTTAATTAAAATGCAACTTGGCAATAATATTCTTATAAGAACCGTATAATTTCTCATAAGACAGGATCTACGAACGAATATAAGTATATAAGCAAAAGCCCTGTGACATTTAATTTTGAAAAGAAATGATTTTTATTATTCCACCGTACTGAATTTGAAATTTGATTACTAAATTATTAATTTACTAAGTGTATTTTTATAATATGGCAGTAGCAAACGAGCATGCAGTCCACCTCATGGTAAGTGGCCACTGCCGCTCATCACATCTGTAATCAACTCCAGAGAAGATCAGAGACATACTTGAGATTAGTCACAGATTGGTTGCTACTCCTGAGGACAAAGTTGGAACGCCTCGGATAAGTATATCTCCTTTACCATACTATTCAGACCAGAACACAGTAGCCCATAAAAACTGCAGTTCTAGCACCTTTAAATATGACTATACTTGTGCATTCAATCATTTTCTTTCAGACTAAAATGAAATTATAATACAACATACTATTTGAACTATGGTAGAATGTGTTTCTGGAACTTACTAACGACATATTAAAGACTAAATTTACGACGTCATAGAAATTTTATATCGGAATTGTTCTCCTGAAATAGACTGGGAATAGCGTATATTTTTCGCGACTTGTCAAGTATTCTTCTAAATATAGTAGCAAAGCGAACGTAGGCGGCTCAGTGAATGAATATACTTTTATTCACTTAACCCACTGTTTGTTATGTATTTGTTTTATTACTTTCCCTCTTACAAGTGAAACTTTTGTATCATTGTGTTTTGATACTCGATGAAAAGAAAAAGCACTTCTTGGAGCTAAAACTAGATGGCGCTGTGTCCCTTTCTGAATCACGCTTACGACTTAATTTCGTTATTTGTATAAGAGCTCAAGTTTGGTATATACAAAATATTTATTATTAAGTTTCACTTCTGCCGTGTTTCCTACACACATTTATGTTTACCATTTCATTCTGTGTTAAATTGTGAAAATTTAAAAAAATAAATTTAACTTGCAGATGATTATACATTTATACATAAATTGTATATTAATGAATACCCACTGAAGTCCCCATCGCTTCGATTCATAAAAATAATAATAATTTAACATTGAGTATAATATGCATTAATACCACAACCAATGTTAAAAGGCTACAGGTATAATTTCTAGACCTGAAATGAATTACTAAACGTTCTCTTAATTAAGGAATTTACGCAATCTTAACTTTCGTGAAATATATTATTACGTAATAATACGTAGCAATAACTTACGAACGCATTAACATAAAATGTATGTTTATAGGTGTACGTCTTCCCCTCGACTTGGTCCTTGCGGGTTTAAAACATCGGTAACATATTATTTTTAGGACGTACATAATATACAAAAGTATTTTCAAAAATCTTTCGTACATTTCTTAATTTCTCTAGAGTCCATCCAGACACGTCCCAAATCACTTCTTGTCTCAAAGAAGTCGTGTGCGTGATTCATGTATACGAATATAAACAGAAAACAGACATTAATTCTAAGATGTCATAAGTACAGAGACATCTCAATGGTTCATATTTTTAAATAACAGATGCCGTTATTATATTTCTAGTAGAACCGTTCTAATTCTTAATTTTCATGCAAACAAAATCAGTGTTTATCGTTTGAATTTACCAGTAAGTGCACTTTAGCTACATTTCGGTTCAGTTCTACGGAATCGTTGCAGATATATAGGAATTATCGGCAAACACTGAAACCGTTAAAGCACTGCCGATTCAAAACATCCCGTGGTTCTCGGACCTTTATTGCGATCCTGTCGTTGCCCACTAATCGACGTCCATTACTAAAATAACTCCAGTGGCCTCACTCAAACGTTATCCTTCTAGATTGGACTTTAGTTGATTATTTTGGACATTTGAACAAACTTACATGTTATTAGCGAGGACATTGAGCTAATTAAATGGGTATATGTAATAAAAACACAAAATACTATTGTTTGAAATTTTGTGTTCCATTATGTGCACTTCTGTATTACACACTAATTTGTATGCATCTATCAAAATTATGATTTATAATCTTTTTCCTAGAAAAATCAGTTGGTAGCCTAAAAATTAAGTGTTTTACCTTTGTTTAACCGTTAAATATAAATATAAAATTTATATGTTGATCTTGTAAATTAAATTTGCTACTGAATGCAGAATTAAAATAATGTCATAAGTAATGTTGCTAATACCTACTATAAAAAAATAATGTCTCGTATGTGTACACAAAGTTACTCTTTATATAGTATACTCTTTTCTAATAAAAATGCTTCAGACTCGAATAATTAAAGCACGTACTGTACGAGAACAACACAACACACTGTGAACACCGACTCTTAATCGTTGGAGTACGTATCTTTGTCAATTAGATACCTTAGATCTTTGATAACATGTGAACTAATATTAAGTTTAAATATCTTTTAATTTCTGACAATTTTGTCTACAACTTACGCTAACTTAATAATTGCACAAAATATTTGAAATTTGCATCTAAAACCAAAAATCGGACAGATTACAACTAGCTTTGTTTTATATAAAACTTGGATTGTAATATTCAACTGAAACTAAATAATCATCATTCACAAGTACTTTCCTTTCGCGCCAGAGATATCACGCGACTGATATTAAAATTATAGACTATGCAATCATCTTATCACTTCTTAATTGCTGGAATTGTTGGATAAAAGATTTGAGTAGCGCACTCAAGTTTGTAATTTAATATCAGGCAGTAAGATTTACACTGTCTGTAATGTGCGTCCGCCGGTCTTATAGAGTGTCGACGCAATGAGGTGACAACTAATAGTATGTGAGCACCTCATCCATTCCGCTCGCCGTGGGCGCTACAACTCCACTAATTGTCATACAAGGGTATTTTAAGTTCACATAATAAAGTCTGACGACTCTCGACACGCCTGATTAGGAACGTCAACGAAAGATCTGTGTGGATGTGACGCTTCTCGACGCCCATTTATTAGGCACCGCGTTGATGATATTACGATGTTTTTTACACGTTTCGGCCGTTGTAATGTTGCTATTAAACCCTAAGCACACTATAAACGTGAAGAATTTATTCGCTTACAAAGGCCGGGTAGAAGTTTTACCAAGCGAACTGAATCGTTACCTTATTTATGTAACGTATGTCCTACATGCTTGCATGCTATAACTTTTGGGGACAGAATTAGTTATAAGCGATCTTTTAATACTTGTTCGATGCAAATTCTTATTACCGAGAGAAGGTATCATGTGATATTTGATTTTGTACGCATTTGAAATAGACCATTAAGCGAGACGGGAAAAGGCAGAATTTGAAATGCACGGCCGTGAACGGACTTGGATTGAGTCGGTCTCACGCACGCACACACTCGCGCGCGCACAAATCCGGTTGCGCCTGCGTTGTAGAAAACACCACCACACCGTTGCCACCGTAACGAGACTACAAAATATTACTTACTAACCGCGTGAACCTTTATTTCGGAGAAATTTATTTGATTTTCTGAGAATCCGGCAGCTCGCCTATCTGATTAGGTAGGTTCGAGCTTTTTGGTCGCCGTTGTATAAGAATGATTACCCGATCCCTCACACGATACGCGGTGTCGGGTTCAGTATCGGAGAGATTTTACTCTCGATTCGAAAAACAATAAGTAAATTATGCCTGAACGGGTCCCACGCATGCAAATGACATTAGCATTCGGTAAGGTTATCTTGTTTTTTATTGTGACGACTTTATGCGTTCTGCTCGCAATACCGACACCTCCGTAGGAATTTGAAGTCTCGCGTATATTTAACGCATGCAAATGTAAGACGTTTAATTTTACACTCTAGAATGTAATTACCCACGGGAACTGAGTGTGTGTTGATGACCGTGTCAAGTGCTATCTCGGAGCTGACTAGGTGGGTATATTCTGAGAATCTCAATGATATTGCCTAGACATCCGATAGGTTTTGTTTTCTTTGCAGAAATTCTGCTGCGATTCCCTATTGACGTCGTATCTTTGTGAGTAAATATATTATGTGGTCTAGTTTGTTAATATTTGCACATTTTATTACAAGCGTATTGAATGAAGTCATTTCAACTAGAAGCTCTTCCAACTTACTCATGACATCGAAGGAATAAACTTTTCTACAGGATAGTTTTCTTGGCATAATTACATAAATATATCGTATTGTATTGTTTTTCGTGAATTAATTTAAAACCCATATCACAGTTAAACCTCCGGATGGCGAATCTGCGTGTTGACAAATATTATTTCAACTCATTTGGTAGAGGTTGCTAAAGAGTTATAATACCTGTCAAAGTCGTTGTATTCTTATCGTCATCTGATTTATTATCATAAGATATCGAAAGCTAGTTTTAAAGTTACGTTAAATAAAAACAATATGATTATTAAAACTGATTCAAGATATGATTTCATATTTTTTTGCAGATATCATAGCAACTAAACTAGGTATCACACCACTAAACGATTTTATAGTATGAAGTCATAAAATCCATTTGAGCGAAGACGCGAACTAAAGTTGCGGTTTTTATATTATAAGCAGGCAAATCACAAACAACAAGGCACCAGACTACAAAGGCACTTAACTACGAAACTATATGGTGAATATTTCAAAACGATATCGTTTTACATATGAATACTCGTCACTCTGGAACAATAGGAACGGGCGAATGTTTACTTAATTAGGGCTTTTTATTATACTGTATTTAAAATCAGAAAAAGGGTAAGAAGCAATCGTTAAACGACCAATACGAATAAAAAGTACAGTCGACGGTTGAAAGCAAACAGCAAAAATGACGAAGATTGTTCATGGCTCATTATTAACTTAAATGAATGGTGGTGCTTTTGCTCTATTTGCAATACCGTTGCGTGTACCTTGACCATCGCCTCTCGGTGTAAAGGAAAACGCACTTAAGAAATTCTTAAATACGTAAAATTGTTGTTTGTACTTACGTAGGTATCTGAACAGGGCTGTTTTGTTGTGGATCTTGAGGTATCCGAATTATGGATATAATATGAGGCTTTCACGTGCCTTCAGAATAACTAAGAAGGTCCAAAGCATGCGATATGGATGGTATTAGGCCTATAAATAACATAAATACTTATGTTATCAGATTTATAGTAGGTTAACGTATGTATAAAATCTACAAATATATTCCGACCCAGACACTTTCATATACTATGTACCTATTATGTGTCCTCTGTATCATGGATTCAAGGTAACTCACTAGGTACTATGTGTACAGCTTTCTTGCATCATAACAACTGCTCAAGTATCAAAAACAGAACGAAAATCATAAAAAAAAAATAATTAAGTACCTATACTTATATTATTAATATTTATGTATTACAGTATTTTAATCGCTTCATGTTTGTCCATCCGCTGTGGGACACCGGTAAAGCCTCGACACGACGCGCTCACGAAATATTAATCTGGAATCCGACACTCGGAACTGACGAGACCCGTATGACCTAAATAAAACCGACTTTGTCGCCTTTTGTTCCAGCTCGTTTATAAAATGAAATGTGTGTACATTCTACGAGCCGAAGATGAAGCCGCCGTTAATGCTTAATTGAATTTTAAAACAACTTAACAAGTATCGGTGACCATAACCTTAATATTTTAGCTTACAGTGAAGCCACCTTCAAACTTGAAGTTACTTCATATTAAATTTACCAAGAATAGACACAAGCAAACTTCGCAGCGATCTATTATGGCTTTAAGAACGTCACGAAACAGTTGATTAGAACGTTGAGATAGGTAAAAGGCGAGGTAATCATGATGACAGTATAACATTCAGAATGGACTAGATTAAGACTAAAGTGGATTCTGTTAATAGTAAATTGGAAGCAGAAACTGAACAGAGCATTGAAGCTAAAAATGATTAATTCAATGAAACGTTAATTATACGGAAATTACTTGAAAATTGTCATGCACTAAGTATTTTTTTATAATATGGAAGCAGCAAACGAGCATACAGCCCATCTGGTAGTAAGTGGCTACTGCCGCCCATGGACATCTGTAATCAACCCTAGGTAAGATTAAAGTGTCACCTAAGATTAGCCACAAATGCGTTGCTACCCATGAGGTCTAAGATGCCTCGGAAAAGTATATCTCCCTAACAAAGTAAAATATACAGGCAAAATAATAATATTGTTTGACTCCTAAGTCTTTACAGGGGTATATTTCGCTGAACATCATAACTAAACCCGAGTAATAAATTTTGCAAGAAACAATTCGGGTGAACCGGTGTTGGGGCCAACAGTCCCTATCTACATAACGTATCTAATGCCATTGCGCATGCCGTGTTTGATATAGAAATGGCGTCGTAATGCGATTCAATTTCAACCCTCCATACTGTATGTTTAGAAATCGTCCATGAATTTTATAATACTAGCTATTTTGTAAGGAGCATGGAAAGGGGTTCGACGTTTGATACAGAGTTGGCAAGCGTCTTATCTATAAGATGCTATATGTGAACTAAATCTCAGTGGAATGTAGAAAGATGATGTAGATGTTGATTGAATATTCCAAAACTCATTTCCATCACTCGATGACATCTTGAAAAACATTTTATGAAGAATGGAAATTATTTATATTGGTTCATTTGTTTAAAGATACACTTCTTTCGTTTATGGGTTTTCGGTAATACCGATTACGGGTAATTGTTACCCGTAATTGGTAAGTGACGTTCGATAGTGGTAGCTTTTGTATCTATTGTTGTTTATTTAGATACTTTATATATTCATTGATCTATAACATCCAACATGTATTAATCCTTACAATAACAGTTTTTATTTAACATTGAAGATTTTAAGTCTCAATTCAACACAGTTTATCGTGAAGGTAGCTAATGCCTTGTCGACTAACGAACCGACATCTGTACTGGCATTTACTTGGCATTATGCGCTTATTGTTATAATCAACGGCTGTCAGTAAGATACTGGCTGAGCTCATTAGCCAAAAATTGATGAGCCATCGTTTGCTAATAGGCAAACCTTTTTTAGGCACTAATCGAAAATCGATTGTGGCCTAAAATAATACAGGTAATCCATCCACCAGGTGTCATAGTTCATATCGATCTTCGATAGTGTCAGGCTTGGAATAACTTTACGGAATAAGCCCTCATTATTCATGTGGCGACAATTAAGCGATGTTTAACACTTCGCGCGTTTCGCGTTAACAAAAGTTGCAAAATACATATCGTTATCTATAATATATACTAGCCGAAGTTCCGTGCTTCGCTACAGTTCATAAATAATAATAAATAATATTAATAATAGTCATAATAGTTGTCATCTTTAAATAGTTAATAGTTCAGAAATAATAATAATAAAAGTCTCCATCCTTAAATAGTTCAAACAATCGAAATTAAAAATAGCCCATAAGTTAACCTGGTAATGGAAATAGCTTACATCCATGCAAAATTTCATGTAACTTGAACCAATGGTTCATGCATGATAGAGTAACTAGGCCCACCATCTAATTTTTATATATTAGTATATATTTGTATTGTAGCAAAGTAGAGTTTTGGTCTCATTAGTAGATTGTCTTTTTCCAGGAGTGGGTATCATCTTAAGTTCATTAGTAACATTCCCATGTATCTGCAACCCTTATATAAATGAATATTCTAGGATACAGAAATAACAGAAGCTATTATTAAAACTTTTTCAAACAATCATTTGAAAAATAAATTGCTTTGTTTGCAATTTTATTCCGCTTCCCTTGTAAAAAAAATAATTATTGTTAATTTGCGCTATTGTGAATTTATTCAATCATAACTTTAACAAATAATTAGACGAATGGCCTACATTACTATTATTTTTATTTTCAGATTGAAGTAGCAAACGAGCATGCAGTCGACCTGATGGAAAGTGGTTACTGCCGCCCATGGACATCTTAAGAAACTTCATATAGAACAGGAGTTCTATCTGAAGTCATCACACATGTGTTGCTACGCCCGAGGACTGAGATGGTCGCTTCATATACAAGTGAGCCGGCATTTTCAACACACCCTTCTAACGAAACGCAAGAACTGCTTCACGCTAGAAATAGGTGTAGCGATGGTACTTCCCTGGACGAACTACGTTAATTCTACCACCTAATAAAAAATATAATAAACGAAGGTCCGTATAGTTAAATATTTGCAAATAAGTTACTAAATTCAGATGTAATTACGCTTAAATAATTACTAAATAGCGTCGTCTTCGAAATAATAGTGAATGTTGGAAGGTAATTTGTGTAACTAAATCGCACTAAATAACGCGTATTAATGAACAGTTTATTTGGAGAATAAATTGTGCCACCCGAGGTTTAGTGGGGCCGGGCTCTTAAAACGTACGACACAACGCTGCATAAACATTTACAGCCCATTCTTGTACTTAATTGCTATTTAAATAAAAAACACACCATGAACGCAATGGGACCCGTACTTGGCGGAAAATACGAAATTTTTGTTAACTTTCTATACTTAAATTAAGGGTAAACGAAAAACAAAAGACCGTTTAACGATTCCGTTCCACCATTTAAAATTTGAATTATACGTATGATACACCTTAGTATGCAAATGATTAAATTAATACAGTAGGTAGGTACACAGAAAAAAAACATTCACATAAAAGTATAATTTTTGCAATGACCAATTATAAACTTATTTTAATTGCAGTCTTTTGTCGACCGGATTATATTTAAATCATCTTTAATAATCCAATTATCACAGAATTTAATTCGCTTTTGCTTTATTCTATCGTTGCATATTAAGGTAGATGGTACGTTAAAAACGTAACACAGTGAGTTAGTAGTAATAACTCCTATAAAACGTTCGATGAAGCATTGACTTAACGCTATTAAGCGTATAAATCCTCGGAAGTGAGGAAACGAACATGTGTGAATGGAGTAATAAGCTGGGCTTAGAAGCGGGAAGCGAGGTCGACGAAATAAGACGATTGACCGGCCGGAATGTAACGACATTAGGCAGCAGTTGGTCGGCGAGGTAGCTCGAAAATAAGAAATAATGAGGATAATCCTCGAGGGTAGAGCGCCCCTCCTCCACATGGTGTCATCTTATCGGGCAGATAGCAAAAGTGGATCGCGTAGCGCACGCACGCGGCCCCTGCCCGAATCATTCCATAATATTATCTTTATTAACGTCCTATACTAGCTTACTTCACCATTTTAATATGGCACACCGTACTCAATGGACAGATAATTCTAACGAGCCCAATATTAATACGACAGCCGTGAAATTTAATAAACTGATATCGGATAGCAAATAACATCAATGTTAGATCTTATGGTTTATTAACGTACGTACCTACTCAGAGATAGCGCGACTCTTAAATAATATAATGTTTATATTTAATAGGTACTGCCGAGTTTTGTAGAATAAGTACTGATAAACTGGAATATGACACTACTCAAGTGCGCTAGAACTTATACTTGCGTTACGTAATACCACTAACTTTAATGGTTAATCTTTTGCCGGGAGCTTTGTGGTCCAACCAGGCCTAAGTATTATTACAATTCATGAAAGAACAAATGGACCTACGAAATTATTAAAAAAATGATTTCAGGGTTATATATATATATATAAACTGACCACAATGACATTTCATTTCAATATGCATGCCTCAGTGTAAACACATTTCATAAGTATCTGAGTTCGCTACAGAGTGCGAGTAAATCGCGCAAAAATTCTAAAATTAATTAATTGGTGATAAATTAAACGTCGGTCACAGCGCGGCGTCTTTACGTGAACTTCGTGTCATACCTCAAATAGCATCTGTTTACTTAGGCCCTAATTACGTTCAAGTTATCAATTATACCGCATATGCATACCTGTCTAAGTGTAGCATCAGAACCTGTAATTAATACTGATTGGACAAGAAAATTATCTTCGAATAAGGTTTGTGAAATTATGTAGAATTAGATGTGGGTACAGAAACGTTTGCCGTTCTCGGAAATGCTTGATTAATTACACTGGTAAATTGTTTAAGAGGAGCAATAGTATATATAACTTACATGCATTGATGAAATTGAATTAAGAGATCATTGTGGCGGAGCGGTAGACAGATATCTGAATAATGAATTTTGTTTCTGTCCTGCATTTGGGTGTATTCGTATTCGTCTTTGTTTGTGTTTATGGCACCTACGATGCAGAAGAAAATCCCAGCAAAGCCTTAGGAGTGTAGAGTATACTTGTAGTTTTTTAATGATAATTATCGGTATATTTATTGCGTATTACTCATATTGCAGCCTTATTTTGTCTTAAATTGATTGCTAATTGTGATGTCATGTGAACAACTAAGCTATAAGCGATGCTATTGTGTACGAGATTACTTTATGTTGTAAAAAGCTAAAAGATCGATTAGGAATAATTATAAGAATTAATAGTAATCGAGTTATCTCAAGTAACTTAGCAGTGGCAATCTTGGGTGCCTTAATGCTGTGTTAGGTACTTGTGTCTTCAACTCAAAATTACATGAGTTGTTTAGCATTACTCACACATATTATTTATTTTGATTTTTTTTATACTTACTAACTTTTCCCGTGGCTTCGCCTGCTTGGAGCAAGTTTACCAGGATAAATATAATTTACATTAATTCGACATAACCCAAACGGTCATAAACTATCTGTATGCAGAAATTCATTCAATCAGTGATTTTTGCGTGAATGAAAAAACAATTTTATTTTCTAACCTTTTACTTCATAGACTTTCGCCTTTACAATATCAGTAAGATTCTAAAATTTGATATTTTGAACGTTATAAATAAATTGTATAGTGGGTTTCTTTTTCTTTCTCATCTTTCGGTATAAAGTAAAAACGATTACATTTTAAAGAGACTGGGGATTTTTTATACTAAGTAATGTTGTGTAGGCATTGGTCTAGAACATACTGAATATGCTTATCATTTCGAGAATTAATGAGTCCATCGGATTTTTGAAATGGTTTCGATTAGTTTTAATTATTAAATTAAATTGATTTAACTGAGTAGGTAAGTATGGGAATAAACTATTGCGCTACTATATTTGTTTCCAACAACAGTAATATCTATTTAAATATATAAAATCGAATCGAACAAATAGTATAATAGAACAAATACAAGATGATATATGACGACCCGCGTGGCTGAGCGGTCACCATACCGGTCTGACACGCAGTGGCTCCCGGGTTCGATTCCCGGCCAGACAGACATCTGAATGATGAGTTTAGATTTCTGTTCTGGGTCTGGGTGTTTGTGT
>DWTU01002098.1:0-12011 GCA_018251515.1 Cecropterus confusis | reverse complement strand
CTCAAAATTAGCAAGCTGAAGTGGCAATGGGCGGGCCACATCGCTCGAAGGACCGATAACCGATGGGGAAGAAAGGTTCTCGAGTGGCGACCACGTTTATTCAAAAGGAGCACAGGTCGCCTCCCGACCAGGTGGACCGATGACCTGAAGAAAGACAGCGGGTAACCGTTGGATTCCGAAGGCACAGGACCGGTTGGAGTGGCGCATATGTCCAGCAGTGGACCTCGAAAGGCTGATGGATGGATGGATGGAATATTTTTTCTTACACTACCACCGGATTTGAACACGACCACAACAGAGAAGATCTGGCCAGCGACTAAGCGGATATTTTTTCTATAGAATCAGCTTACGTGTATGTATATTTTCGATAACTATTTTTTAATCTTTCCATGGCTATTGCTGGCATGGCTTGCTGCGTAGTAGCTTTTCCTGGTAGGTCTAATGATCAATTATATGTTTATTTTGAAAAATTATAGTATCTGCGATCAGTATTATGACAGCGAGTAATAGATTCCTTTCTATAATTATTTCAGTATTCCATACACGGAATAATTTGTATAGTCTGAACTAAATTTCCCTTAAAAAACATTATTATGCTCCTTTGTGACATATAGTTTATAAACATCTTATAGCTCTCTCTAACCAAGGCAATTTCAAAAGAAACCTTGAACTTCGGAATTATCGTGCTGACACCCTCTGAAGCAACAATTTATTGAAACAAGCGCGTTCCCTGTCTTTTAAGTTGAACGAATCGCTTAGCGAAAACATTAGCTACGGCTCAAAGGCTTTTCAACGCAAATTACACGTGAAATTCGACAGGCAATGCTTCCGAAACGCAAAAATTCGCGCTCTATGCGATGATTCGCTTTGTTTTAACTTTGATTAGCTCTTCGTAAACCTTATTACAGCAGTTTAATGTTATTAGATATTACTTGTTTGGTATTATAATGAATTCATTACTGTTTTACTCCTTCGGATTTCTTATCAAAATAAAAAGGGTTTATGACATAATTTATTATATTAGATTTTGGCTGTACAGATTTGTAAACTATTACTAACATGCTTTGAAAACCTAATAGTCTAATTTCGGACATGTGGGCATACCATGAGACACTTTCCGTCATCATTAAACAAGTGATAAAAAAGTTCTCCCATGATCAAAAGCAGAACATCATAGCCGCTTGTTATTCCCGTATCTTCAGTGTAAGAAGTTAAACTACTTGTACGCGCATATACCGATACGCAGAAAAGATAGATTCGAGACTACAGTAGCGATTCCCGGAGATATATTTATACTCGTACACGTGCGGAGTGTATTTTCTATAGATTAAGTAAAGAATTCTACCTTCTAATTCTATAAGTGATTTTTATTTATATTTTCAGTCGCGGCACAGATACAGGCACGCCCTTGAATAAACTAGGCAGGCAATATCACTAGGAAATTTATTTTTAATAGAAAAGTGTGACTTTGTTCTCGTGAATGAGTATTATCTGCTAACTTTAATGTCGACGCGACGTTCCAAACTTAATCTATATCACTATCCTATCTTTTACTAAACATTACATTTATTCCAGTATACAATTAAAAACAAACTCAATCTAATTCGCATATAATCCAGTTTATTCGAGTTCAAAATTCAGAGCAGATAAAACGTCAAAAAGCCAAGCCATTTCACATCATGACACAACCGTTTGTGCCTTTGTTGCTTGTGTTTCAGTGACAAACAGGAGATAATTTCTCGCGTCGTTTAGCCGGAGCAATTACAAGCACACTAGGCTTAAACAACTGGAGAAGTGTCGCTGTCGACAGAATGACATGTGTGAACAACCTAGTCGGATGGCCTGTTTTATATCAGGCCGTACATCTAATCTATGGGCTGCAGTGCCTAGTTAATTTATGTAGGCTGCATCGCCGTTGAAATACGAAAAGCATAGTTGTCTCATATTTATAACATATGTCATATTATGCGCAAAATACATTTTATCGATAGTATTGTTGCATTAATAAATCTACTAAGTTTTATATATAACTGTGCCCGCGGCTTCACCCGCATTTAAAAAAATGTAAAATGTAATGAATATAACCGAAATTTATATCTTCAACAATCTTAACTAAATAAAATTTATTTAAAACACATTAGTAGAATCTGACCTTACAAAATTAAATACGACTAAACAAATAGCTTTAATTAAAATAAACAAAGGAACTACTTCCCCCTCTCTCTTTGGTACTTAACTAATACTTGAATAACCTACGTCAAATACATATTTTACTTCTTTTAAATATTCAGTTTCTGGATAGGTCACAATATTACTGACACCCTAAGCTACCACTATGCAATAAATGTCGAGCCCTTGCATAAAAAACAAACAAAAAATACAAAAAATAATACCGACTTCCGTGCCCACATGGATAAATATGTATTGGTTTAGTAGATACATAGTATATCATAGTCCCGAAATCGCTCATCCTAATCTTAAGCCATAATATTAGCAGTACTTCTGCATCATTAGGGTTAAGGAAACCAAAGAAGGTATACAGCTTGCTTAAACCGTATGAGTTTGCTATTTGTTTCTTACATACTTTTAATATGTATGTATATGTAAACGTTTAAGCAAGCTGTACACCTACATTATAAAGGTTAAAGAATTGAAGGACAAATTTAATTTCTGCTCAATAAACTTATATATACGTAAGAGCCATGTAGCTAACACCATAATGCTCATCACATACCACTTCTATGGTCTAGTTTCTAAGTGCCATCACTGTTTAAGAGTTGAAAGTCCATTTTGACGTCTCATGTCTCTGCTTAGCAATCTTATTATAAATTTTTAAGCACCAAATGGCTAAGTCTTATCGCCCTACCCTGCATCATCAGGAATTAAAGGTCAAAATATTTTATCCTATATCTTTGCATCGTAATCTTGCTACATAAACGTATGCACCAAATGGCCAACTTGGTTGAACATCATCAGGATTGAAGAGTTAAAGGTCAAATTTTTCATCATATATCTCTGTTCAGCAATCTTATAATATATCAATAAGCTCCAAATGGCTAACTTCTTTGGTTTACGCTTACAGTACCCCTGCATCATCAGGCTTGAGGACTTGAAAGTCTAATTTTTCATTGTATGTAGAGACATACGATGAAAAATTAGACAGATATGTAATAAGATAACTGAGCAGAGGCTCAGTTATCTTAGTAGGCATGCAGTACCCCTGCATCATCAGGCTTGAGGAGTTGAAGGTCAAATTTTCCATCATATGTCTCTGCTCAGTAATCTTATTATACATCCGTAGGCACCAATTGGCTAATTTCTATGGTTTAGACTAGCAGTTCCCCTGCATCATCAGGATCGAGGAGTAGAAGGTCTAATTTTTCATCATATTATGTTATTTCAGATACAAAAGGTTTATTCATGGTTTTATCTTTAACAATGATGAACTTCCATACAAACTTCCACATACGTACAAATCATCCCCTAATTTAACTCCTTCAACCTCTTTTTCGCAATAAAAAGTAGCCTATGTCCCTTCCCAAGGTCCACTCTATCTCTGTACTAAATTTCATTAAAATCAGTTCGGTGTTTTAAGCGGTAAATAGTGACAGACAGAGTTACTTTCGCATTTATACTATTAGTAAGGATTAAATACAAAATTAAAAGACCAATACGTATTGGTCTTAGTGGCAATGGTTGAGCTCAGATAGAACTTCTATTCTATATATTTTACGACTAACTTATATTAAAGATAGAAGTTAATTTCCTGCTCCAATTTGAGATAAGGCTATAATAATATGTATTCAAACCTCATATCAAAATTAAAGAATGTCAATTAACATATCTTACAAAATTATAATAATGACATTACATGCATACATTCTAATGCATACATGATTCGCACAAACTAGTTTTTTTTCTAACTTAATTTTTTACTCGAGTGCCCCAGAGGGAAGATTATTCGAGCAAATGTATACGTGTCCACAATCCAAATAGATTCATTATGGTCGTACAAGCGAAATTGAATACATGAAGATTTCAAAATACAGTCTTTATTTTCGTTGTTTTCTTTATTAGTACATGCAAGTATTTGTTTTTGAAATAACGTTACTTGTTATTAGGGTCATGACACCACTTCTGCCACCCTTACAAATAACATATTAATACTTTTATGTTTGAGGGTGGTTGTTAGGTTTTAGTTAAATTGAATTGCTCTAAAAGTATTGGAGCTGTACTTAGTTATTATGTGTCTGTATTTTTTCTATCGCAGCGTTTGAAAATACGTTACTTATTTCTAGGTTCATAACACCATGCCAGCCTTACGTGTAGCATATTATTAATCGCAAATAACCTACATGTTCAGGTAAGTTTAAGTACTAATGTTAATTATGCTAACCTTGGTGCGTTCACAATAGGATTGTGACATGTACTACATTTAGATTGGAAGAAAAAAATCTATGAACGAGATTTTGCCTTGAAAACATAACATGTCTTAAATATTACCTACTTAGTATTTATAAGTTACGCAGTTGCATTAATACGTAACATACCTATTACAACTACTTCTGTACTGCTTTATTTATATTAGAAGTGAATAATAATTTTGGGTATGTTACGCTCCCTTGCGACTTTGCGACATAAACGTCATATTTTAAATTATATTGACATTTCAAGATTGCTTCCCATATTCTATTACTTCCTTATACATAATTATATCGAAGATAAACATCTGTAAAATATTTCTCTTTATCAGATTTAATACTGAGCTATATAAACATTATATTTCCAGGAAAATATACTCGCAGAGTTACGTGAGATATTTGGTGAGACAAAGCGCTTAACTACTATAGATGACCTGAATAAGATGCATATGCATACTTAGACCGATGCATCAAGGAATCTATGCGGCTCTATCCAGCCGTTCCGTTTATTAGCCGTTAAAGCGAAACTGTTAAATAAAGTTAGTTTGTAATTTATATTATAAAACCAAATAAGAGTGTGTAAGTAATTAAATCTCACACATACACACTCACACACACACACTCACATAAAACAATGGAGTAAAGCATCTATGTTCGTAAATGGTGTTAAGTGGTATTTCATAAAAAAGTGTTAATTTACCAAAAAATAAACATTTCCGAAATCTCTTTGCGTATGAATAGGGGAAATATCCTAATTAATATTCAGGGGAATGGAAGGTGTACTCTAAAAATATAATTGGCATTGTCATAAAAAATAGAAAGTCCGCAAAATATTCAATTTGATAAACATAACACTGAAAGAAATATTATAATAAATAACTATTGTATAATAAATCATGCTAATTTTTTAGCAGTTGAAATGCATTTGAAGATCCAAGAATTAGACGAACACAATAAGACAAAGATAAGAATTAGTCTCGAAGAAATTTCTTTAAAGTGCCCCTTTTTTGATTCATTATTTTCAGACCCTTCCTATAAATTATCTTCGATTATACTTACTAAGTCTTCACAGTGCAAAGAGAAAGTTAAAAGTGTGTGTTTTTGAACTATAACTCCAGAAGGAGACTTGGGGCCTTTATTTGGGAATTATATGTTTAAAGTTATTGTAAATAAAATTAAGATTAGTATAAGAAATAGTTTTAATTTGTGCAAAATTTATTTTGGAGTCTTTAAATTTAAATTTATTTTGGAGATATAACAATTTTTTCTCTTGTTTACGCTAACAGTTAAGATGGGGTTATAATAACGAACCATTATATCAGAGATTCGCAAGTCTTAAACAAAACTCCCGCTTGGTTAAGCCAATTCCTAAAGGAGCGATTTCTACTGTGGCTCTGTCTCTAATCGACTGCGTGACCAAAGTAGCGGCAGAAAATAGTTTTAATGCTTGGGAAGAGCTTTCTTTATTTCCCTACAAAAATTTACATTGAAGCAATAGATCTGAAAACCAATCATTATACAATTTAATAAAACTGAATACTACTCGAAATGTTCTTCCCGATCAAACCCAAACCAAATCCATTCCAATTTGAAATAATATTCTGAAATTAATAGAAATCAACTTTCCGATGGAGACGTAAAAGGCGCCGCAATAATTCTATTTTCCGATGGTACTGTAGCTACGCACTCATCTGAAACGCTTGGAGCGCTTCGCGATTTACATCCCGTACTGACCTCGCTGACACTCGCAGCTTCCTAACCCTTCTTTGCAGCACGAATTTTAGACAATAAGCAAGGAAGCCACCAAGTATGCAGGCGCGTGTTTGTAATTTTATAATTATGAATATTCTTGTAGATCTTTCAATGCAATATGTATAAATCATCGATGAAATATTTAAGTTCATTTTTTTTCATTTATCTAAAAAAATATTTTAGTACGTCGTACTTATGTCGGTATGTGTATTGGAGAAAACGATTTAAAAAAATCTATACTTTGTGGCAATAGGATTAAAATTTCAATAAATAAGTATCGATATTTAAGAAGTATTTTAAGTAATTTAAGCAATAAATATATATATCGTCATATCTGGACATCAGTCAATGAAAAGTGTGTAAGTAACGACAATACTATTTACCAACATCGTCTGTAGATCTTGGTAATGTTTATAATCAGTCATTGTGAGCCCTATATCGAGGGTATTCACATTTCAGATGGTCATTTGTCGTATAGATATTATGTCGGGCAGTGCCCTATAATGCTTATCATTTCTAATGTTAATTATCTAATGACCTATGAGTATAAACTCGTATGTCGATATGTTTATGAATTGAAAATCGCTTTGCGAATTTTGAACATATTGCTTAAATAAAATAACTAGTAGCGCGATTTTATATTTATATTGTATTTCATGAAAACATGTAAAATGCAGTAGGTAGAGGTTGTCCAACGTATGTTTCCATAATTTTTAAAATAGGCTGTGTAAAGATTAGTGTCCAAGCGAAGGTCGATTTTTGGCCAATGCCGATTATTCGGCTGAAGGCGAAGGTTCAAAAATCTTAAAGATTATATGTTAGATATTTTTTATATTTTATTATTTAGGTACGGTATAAGTGTACCGTACCCTTTGACGGAATTTTATTAATATAAATAATGAAAGTAACGCCATCTACGAACAGTTAGTCGAACTAACTCCGCAGCCAACTTCGTATATTTAATAGTTCCGAAATGTAATAACACGTGGCGCTATAGCCAATAAGTTTGATCGCCACGCGAACAAACAGGTTTGCGCCTATAGATGTTTCACATCAAAAATTACAGGTACAGGGTTAAGTTATAAAGAAGCCATGCTTGCTGTTGAGAAAATTTGTAGTAAATAAATATACTTCTACGGCTATATCTCTACTCAAACTTCATAATTAATTTAATTTCTTCGGAGAGCACAAGTGGACTGATAACCTGAAGAATACAGCGGGAAACCGTTGCATTCCGAAGGCACAGGCCATTTAAGGGAGGTCTATGTTTTTTTTCTTTATAATTTAGAGGTAGCCAACGAGCATGCGGTCCACTTTATGCGGTTAGACGTGGACATATGTAAGCAACTTCATATACAACAGAGATTCTATCTAAAGTCGATCACAGATACGTTGCTACTTTAGACAATTAAGCTGGTCACCTAATAAAAGTGAGACCGCAATCACAACCTTTCACTGAAACGCAAAAATTGCTTCGCGCTAGTGGAAGGAAGTGGCGGTGGTTCCACCTTGTAAAAGAAGTTCCAGTTCCTTGAAGTTCCAGGTAGCTCTATAACATACAACCCTACAAATCCGTAGCATATCACAGACGAGATCCTAGCTCCACAGTACGAGTATGAGATCGTATCTTATATAATAGTGTGAGTATCCCTCTGTCCGCTGAAAGCTGATCCAGGGTGTTGCGACGCAGAATTGAATGCAAACTTTGAGCGCCGTAACAAGCGTCTTGTGGCGCGACGGCTCACTTGCAGGGAATTGGATTTTTTTATTGTTATTTTTACTTGGTATAATGTAATGAAAAAATACTATTTGTAAGACTGTAAATGTTCAATTGGTTACTGTTCCTCAAATACACATATATAAATTACAGACTTTAGTTTAAAAAAATGGAGTTGTTGCAATGCAACGCAATATCCAACGCAGATTTAATTCTAAAATGTGCCAGTCATCCTGGGGTAGTCAGGGAAACAATGCTAACTTTAATTTTTTATTTAAAGTACAAATTAAAATTAAATAAATATGTTATAATAAAATTTATTATGGATATTGTATATTCTGATTTTGATTCTGATTGAACCATATTTAAGGAAGATATGTGTCAACCAGACTCTTCAAATCATTTCACTCAAATTCTAAATGATGATGGATAAAAACCCCCGTTCTTTTGAACTATTTATATGTTTTGTGTATGTTTTGTATACGTTTAGTATAAGTATTTGTGCTTACGTGTCCATTGGTGGAATACACAACTTGGCACCTGCATGGTGGCATGTGAAAGTAAAAGCCGTCTCCATAGCATAAAGCCACAGTATAAGGTAACTTGTTAACTGGGAGCGAGTGAGCCGTGCAGACGACAGCTAACAAGAAATATGACATGACGCGAACAAACTATATACTATATTCATTTACAACTAGCTCTGAACCGCGGTTTCGGTCGCGTTTAATAAATGTAACATTACTTCAAATTTTAATAATTTTGCTAGAGTAGGTGGATTTTAATGAAAAATGTTAATCCAATATATGAATCACTAGATTTGGTTCAACGTGATTTCGAAAGCACAGACAGACAGACGGTCAAAAATAAATTAAGTCAAAATAAAATAAGTAATAGAAATTTGATCATCAATTCAATCATCATCATCATCAAATTTCATTTCATTTAATTAATTCATTTAAAATTTTTGTCTGTCCGTGTGGCTAAAGTTGCATGGAACCAAAACTATCAAATTCAATTTAAATTCTTGAAAATATATTTAAAGTTAACAGCTATTCTTTATTTCATTAAAATTCCATCCCCTCTATTAAGGTTATTACAATTTTCTATTACGAGTTAGTTACATTTCAAATGCGTGTGAAACCGCAGGACACAGTTAGATGTGAAAAACTTCGTTAAATATGGATCTTGACTTCGTATACCTATTTCTATTAGATATTATTTATACATAAGTATTTGTACTGATGCAGCTGTCGTATTGTCAGGCTAGAAGTAGCCAGAAGTCAGACTTCATGTGTTATTTTATTTCACTGAAAAACCCAAAAAGCAACCGGAAAATTTATCGTTAAAAACAGACCACATTCCGTTTACGATTTAGCGCACGGACACCGAGCCGAAACATAAATCGGGGCACCTCTGATCCTAGCAGTGGCTGTCCCTTTCACTCGGCGCGCCAATAAATCAGCCAGAACGGGACGGCGATAACTCACTCAGCGCTCGCGGCGATATTTTCGTCGTCGCTCTCGTAAACGTGTCGGCGACGTCGCGGCGACGTCTCGCGACATGCGAGAAATGGCTGACGAATATTGCGTTTTGTTAGCCGGATGATGATTTTTGTTGTGACGCTTAAGTTAACTAAATATTTTTCGTTAATTAAGAAAGTTAAGGATTTATATTATTACTATAATGTCTTATATAACTATTATACAAAAGAAACAAAAAACATAAAAATATAACTATAACTACCGCGACATCTGTTTACGTCTCATAATCGATCTCGATTTATTTTGTAACGCTTATGATCAATTTTTTTTTATCTAAACAAAATTAGGAAGGAAAAAAAAAATACCCTTATATAAGAAATTAATGCCATATCAATGCTAAACACTACTGTGGTCCAGTTCAAAGGGTCAATGCAAATACATTAGGACCCAACTTGATTGTTTTGCACAACTTATGTCACCGACTTCAAGTCCTCAATCTTACTTGGTGTTGATTGCAGATGTTCATGGATGCAAGTCATGAATTACGAGTAAGAGAAATGCATGCTCATTTTGTGTCTAATGCTTTCTAAAATAAAAGTATTAAATAGTAACTCTACTCTATACTTTTGCCTTGATGTTAATCAAGAGATGACGTAACTGGAACACGCTATTGATCTTTTCTCAACATCCTATATACAATACAAGCTTTGGTGGTGTGTTTGGTGGTCCTGACCTGATCACCTAAGCAGGACGGAGATCTCCATTTGCCAAAATACTTTTGATCCATGGATAAGTCAGCCTTGGATCAAAAGTGTTTAGTGGCAGCTACTTGGGCAGTTATTTATCTTACTGAGTTACTGACATCCAGCCGAATTAGAACAGTTCAGCTGTGAACTTTCAAATGCTGATGGATACTGGATATAAAGTAACTAAGAATTAAATAAAATTTTATTCAAGTACATCCAATTACTTGAATTAAAATTACAAGTGCAACTCAGTAGTAAAAGCTGTAGAAAATCTTCCACAGACTAAATTTTCCTTTGTGTTTCACTCCAAGACATGATTCTATGGTTCTCAAACGCCACATTTGATCCGGCAATCAGTTAGAATTACAATTTAAACGGTGGAACAGTGGCACATAAATCCGGTTGCAAATCGTCCGGATATCGCCGCGTTTACACTTTAGTTTCTTAGTAATCGCGTTATTCGCTTAGCGAATGACTGCCACAAATAACATTGATGTACGTTTATAGCGCTGGTAGGGTGCGGTGCAAGCGTTGAGAGTCAGCGGGTGGCTACGAAGTTGGATCGATGTAAGCGTTGAGAGGCATCGGGTACAAAGTTTCTACAAATAGAAAATGCCACGATCTAAGGCAGGTTGACGTAACTATTGCGATCTTAGTACAAGTTTATCACGTTTCAACAAAACAATACAAGTTTACATTTTCGTATGCGTGAAAATATAAGCAATGTATGTTTTGAGGAAACCTAATAAACTCCCAATAAAATTACTGTGTTCGTGGCAAGACCGTATGACTGAAATCACTAACTAGTTGGGCATGCATAATTTAAATGCATCAAGCATTTATAACAATTATTTTTTTTATTAATAGATAAGTCAGTATTTATACATATACTACGGCTCTATGCCAGCGGTAACATTATCTCAATAAGTGATGAGGTTGTATGTGTGTTTATTATTTTTGCACGCAAAAATTACTGGCTGGAATTTACTGAAATTTGGTACACACTTTATGATCTTAATTATCATATATAATACATATTACCATGGTAAATGTGTGAGCGGAGCCTCGAGAATAAGAATAAATATTATTAAATATATAGAAATTGATAGTCGTCCTATGCCGCGGCGTGGCGTCGCCGCATGGCGTAAGGTCTACGGGCCTCGAGGATCTGTTCTATAAGTTGTATACAAATGTCCATGAGCGGCAGTGGCTTACCATCAAGTGAACTACATGCTCGTTTGTTTCTCCGACCTAATAAAAAATCCGTGCTATAAATGACTCACGAATCCTAATGTAAAGCTGAGATACAAAACAAAAACGCTTCATCTCCCAACTCGGCCCACTGTACAAACGTACCAGGTCAAACACTCCCGCAAAATAAACACAAATATATTCCCGCAGTAATTGTATTAAATGCGACTTTATTGTTCAACGAATGTATTTACACGTTGTATCTTTTGAATTGCAGTCGTAAATTGTCAGTGGAGTTACGCACTTAATGTATTCTCAAAAATACACACATGTATTCAATACAATAAATATGATTACTTCATTGAGGGGATATTTGCCGAAAATGTATTCTTTTTCGTATGATAATAATATTGTCAGTGTCAATGCCGCTCTTGTCGAGCTTTTTAGATTTAATCGTATTCATTTTGTAACATAGACGTCTAATCATTATGTTTTCATTGCTGTATGGATCTGCTCTCATAATGAGAGAGTTTAGACCATTGTCGGTACATATTTATTAGGCAAATACATTATTACTTAATTTAAACTCATAATTTAAACAGTATAACGGTTTTTAAGTAGGAAAGGATAGAAGCGGCGGCGAACTTTTTTTCGTTCTCGAGAGGGAAACCTTCAAAAGGTACCTGACGCCGTGGAAGCGATG
>DWTU01002097.1:0-12017 GCA_018251515.1 Cecropterus confusis | reverse complement strand
GGGCATCGCGCTCAGAGGACTCCGGTTGTGTTCCGTTGGAGATCCCGGAGTCCTCTACGCAGCGTTGAGGACGGCCAACTTTAGTGCGGTTAAAATCCCACATAATCCGGCGTTGCTCCCACGGCGTCGGGTACCTTTTGAAGATTTCCCCTCGTTACACAAAAAAAAAATAAAAAAAAAGAAGGTTCATGGGCGAGCATTAAAAAGGAGGGGTCCAAAAACTCCAAAATCAGTGACGTAAGCAAGGTCGGTAAGTGAGTAGTATAGGGTCAAAAAAATTCAGGTCATTTTTTTTGATCCTATACTAAGGCAGGGGCCCGAATAAATAATATATTTATCGGCGAAAAACTGAAACCGTCTTCCTATTTGACTTTTTCTTCTTTCTCGCCTATGCTAAGGTCTGCGGATCTCTTAACGTCTCCTAACATATGCCACGAATACATTGATTCAAATTGTATAAAAAATGCGTTAAATGCCTGTAGATATAAACGGGGCTTCAACACAAATTTCAAATATGCTCTTTACATCACTACTACGGGGTAATATACAAATTGGTTCTATCTATGTTAGCAGGAATACAGTTGATAAGTATATTATCTTATCTGCGCAAACAGTTGCGTTCCAGATTTGACCGAAAATGTCCGGCGCAGCTGTACACTTAATAGTTTTCATGTAACTATTTGTTAATAGCATAATCGTTTTATGACAAGATAACTTCATTTTTTTGGTAATAATCAACACGCTCGCAGAATTGAGTGTAAAAAGATTTTAATACAACTTATATTCAACATCAAATGTTCCCACAAAAAGGCAAAAATGTAACAAGTAATAACTTGCAAGTCACCGGAAATTACTTTCAGTACATTTAATTACATTTTGAGTTACAAAAATTTCTGCAAACTAATTCTAAAAAAAGGCAACACGGCCAAGACTGTAAAAAAAGAACATTTTTCAAAAGAGAATAATCACATGAAAACTATTAAATATGCAACAACAGGTAATTTTACTAATATACTAGAAAACATGTAGTAACATTAATATATTATGAATTAATATATGTATGTATGAAACTTGATAAATATTTCTTGCATCTTGTATAACTTTTAAAAACACTATGGACGACTTAGAGTCACGTGACTCGATACATCTATACACAACAGATATTACAATTCATTTGTTTAATCTTGAGCTAAAAATATACAGCGAATTATAATGTTTAAACATACGGGACATATATTATACAGCCTAGATTTAACTGTGGAGAATAACGACACGTGAGTATGCCATGCGCGTGACATGTGTGCGCTAACGACATGTACTCTATATGTGTGTGCGTGTGTGTATATTATATAGTGTCTAATGAAAATGTGTGACACTAATGTCAAACTAAGCGACTAACATGCTTGAGTTTGTAACATTACCTCGTGATTCCCGTGTCCAATATTTCTCGTTAATCTAGGCATATAATACATTCGGAACATTATATTATACTGAAAATTTCCGGATACATTCTTTTATAAATATATTCGTATAATTTATCGTTACTAAAATTATGTAGGGAATAGCGCGTGAAGTGTGACAAATTTCACCCGAATATTCCGACCAGACATGTCACGATTATTGGAATCTTACAAATGTGACCACGACGTGTATATTTAGTACAGGAGTACACAATTATTTTGAATATATCAACAAACATTTCGTGTTAAACATCGTTAGTGTGATGCCTAAAATTTACTGTATATTCAATTTTAATCGTAAAACATGTGCTGGTACTAATTTTAGCTCAAGATTACGATAACAATATACATATGTACATACATACAAGATAATAATGTTATTACTATTACAAATCAATAATAATGTTAAAGAAACAACGGACAGATAAAAATGTTCAATAAAAAAAATATTACGCTTAGAATAAAAGTCAAATTTAATAAATTTAGTTTTCACGGTGACCAATAAACGTTTTAATATATAACCGTTTAGTTTTATTATAGCATTATATTACCATATTAATATTATATCATCGTGGAAATTTAACATTAGTTCGTTACTTTGATAATGACAACCACTTGCTAACAATTTTATTCAAAATATTTAATTGATCGTAGCATACGATTGGCAGCAAAAGTAACTGTTTGAAATAAGTGATAAATGAATAAGTTCCATACTTTACGGTTAAAAAAACTTTACATAATATATAAATTAAAAAAAATAACCATTGCCAATTCGCAACCAAGAGGTCTTTTTATTATGATATACGATTCATTCATCAAAAATTTATTAAAAAAAATTGATAGTAAACATGTATACAAATAATTTTCCAAAATCAATGGTTTCGTGTGACAAGCTGTACGTAGACTATTAATAAAAAAACACACACAGTCTTATTATATATTGAAAAAAACTGGAACCTCCTCTTTCGACCAAAAATAGATATCAGAATCGGCTTGATAATCTGAAGATTACAAAATAGAATCATTAATCGTTTAGTTATATTAGCTGCCATCCGTACATTAAATAAAATTAAAATATAATAATGTGTTGCAGACCAGTTATTATTTCTTTGGTAACTTATATTTCCAAAAAAAAACAATGCAATTTTCTCAAAATAAGTCATATATGATAATTCTGTTCCTATTTCTCTAATTAATTTATTAATCTTAGTTGCGTAACAGTCGTGCGATATACTTAGTCATTAGATTAGATTTTATTATGTAAAGCCATACAGCGATATAGAACTATATTTGATATATCTATTATACAATAGCAACTATACAGTAATATTGCAGCATCATTACAAAACCGTCACAGGCGGAGATGTAAAGATGCTGTAAAAATAAACAGATCGTATTAAAATTATTTTTATACAATATAATATTATATCCTCTCTATAATCTAATATCACTCGACGTGACCTCGTAGGGACTCACCGTTCGGGTTGAGTCGTGATCGTGGGTACTAAAAGGTAGTACCGACGACACGACTTGCGCGTCCATACACTGCCGGTGCAGTGTGGACGAGCCTTTATTATTGAAAGCGCGCATATCTGAAAAATAACCAATATTCAGTTATCAGTTATCATAAATCCATTGATTAATCTTGAGTCAAGAGTTAGTACTTAATAATATACAGTACAATTTTAACTAGCAAATGTTATATTTCTATAATTAACATATAGGTTGATGGCTCATCTATAAATATTATTTTTGACTTTTTAAATGGTAGCCCACTTATCTTTATAGCGTTGGGGTTGTGTTTTAATTTTAAAATTTTAAAGCACATTTAGTATTGTATGTTTAGATATTTCCCTGCACATATATATCCGTATACATTACATCAAATACGAGTTGATGTGATGTATATGATGAGATGATGTATTTGGTATGCGTTCAACATTTAACATTTCTATACCATTTCATACCATAGCTTTTATCAATGTGACCGATTCAATCGAATGGACAGTTTCTGTTATGTACACGTCAATTCTTTCATTTGATACGTTACTTCGGTATATTTGATAATATATGATTATTCATCCCAACTTTCAACCCCCTATACATTGTAAATGACTGATCCGGTGCCGATAAAACACACCTTATTGTAATATACACCCAGGCTATTAAATCAAAGGGTATCCCTTTCATTTGATACCCCATATGTGTATATTCGACAATATTCGATCTTTCCCACTTTGAGCTAACATATTTAGTAACTGGATAAAACATATTTAAGAACCAGCAGCCGGAATCCTGTTGCCTAACGAAAAAAAAATGCATTCAAATCGGCTCACCCGTTGATGAACTACGTTTCCACAGACAGACAGACAGACAGACCCCTCTTTTTGCATCGTGGGTTAAAAATAAATATGTATAATTGGAATGCCTTGTTTTTATTTTGGCTTGAAAGGTGTGGTAAGAGAGGGACTCCTCTTTCACTCTCAGATCCGTGCCCAGCAGTGGGACAGTAATAGATTGACGATGAACAGAAATTATAACCGGTGCCGACTTTTTGGTCGGGTGTGGTAACATATACGGAATTTTACCCAAGTCTTCAAAGGAAGCATCGGCGACGACTCGGCGGCCTCTAATAATATTCAGCTCTACTTGCATATACCCCATCCCCAAGAGGCACTGAGCACATACCCACAGAGTGAATACTTGTATGCTACGTCAAATTGCATAAAAAAATCAAAGCGAAAAACATGAAGTATAGACCGCGGTACATACTTTTGAATAGTGTCCGACCGAACACATCTGGCCGAAGCCAAAGCCGAAGCCGAAGCCGATTATTCCGCTATCTTCGCAGTCTTCGGCCAAAGCCAAATGTTTAAAAATCGTAAAAATCAGTTCTAAAAGTAAATAATATAATATTTTAAAAACTTTTGTATATGTATGATAATGTTTATTATTTACCTCAATTGCCAGCTGTTATCACTTTTTATATTATTGTCTAATCAAAGTAACTTTAATATTTTTATTTTTTACATTGATAATGTTGTTGTTTTGCATATTGTCGTCGCCTGTAATTGTGCAAGCACTCATATAGCAACAAAATGTACCATTACGATGAAGTGTCAGTGATCAGTATGTTGGTGACCTATTAAATAAATAAATAAACAACTTCTAGACCTAGTTACTATTACTTGTAAAAATTGCTAACATTTAGTAAAAATGTGGATTTCTAACATTTAACAAAGCAAGCCCATTCACCGTTCTTCCACATTAAGATGTTCACCCACATCTTCATGGTCAATGGGCTTGCTGACTGGCTTACTAACTGGCTTGCTGACTGGCTTGCTGACTGGTTTGCTGACTGGCTTGCGAGATTAAGATCTCGGAGTACTGTATTCGTTACAATATGTTCAACTTTTTCACTTGTTACAATCATTCGGCTTCGGCCAAAACTTCGGCCCATTTCAGCCGTGGCCGAAGGTTTTGTAAAAGGTGGTTTTTTATGCGGAAGGTGGCTGAAGCCGAAGTCGTCACTTCGGTCGGACACTACTTTTGAACCATTGAAGTTGTGGGAATTTATGTAATAAAAGGGACTTATAGGGAAATTTTCGTTTTGTGGAATAAAGAAATTTGTGTTCGCATTTTTGGAAGCTTCTTAAATAGTGTGGTTATTACAGTTATTTTCTAGCACGAATCCGTCACTTTCTATTTATTCACTAAACGATAGTCTACGTTATTAGAAGTATCAAGAATAGAATAAAATTTTGAGTTTGTCTCTTTCTTAATGCATTATGTAATATATATACGAGTATATAAAGTATATATATTTACAAGCTGCGTTCACCCTCGCCCTCAGGACATGCATGGCTCGTTGGAGCATCTAAAAGCACCCTCTCGTCCCACTTTGTTCCAGTTGTGTGACCGTAATATAATGCATGCTAAAGCCAATGTTGTGATTCAGAATATTGGGATTAACCCTTTGCACTCGACGCCTTTTTACACGACTGCCTCAGAAGGAAGGCAATATTTTTCGAGTGTATGTATGTATGTTTGTTTGTTTATATGTGTGTCCATTTCTTTGGCACGCACTACAGCCATCAAGCCGTTTGCTTGATGGATTGTGACGTATGACATATAATTAGAATCATTTCGGTTTGAAGAGGCTATATATTTAAAAATATGGCGCCTGAAAATAGGGGAAAAACACGACTATAGCTTTCATATTCAATTTAAGCAGTCAGACGCGAACACCCCACAGTAATCGACTTAGTGACATTTAATTTTAATCCAAAGTTTTTAGTCCAAATAGAAATACAAGTCAGATCCGCATTAGTAATACACAAGATATTTAATTATTACAACTTTTTATAATTAAAAAATATTGCATTTTCATTGCTTCTTTATTACACTTAGTTATTATCTTTTAAGATAAAATACACAAAATTGACTGTTAGAGAGACTGAAGAGTAAATTTTGAAATAAACAAAAAATCCTAATTTAATCCGGCTACGACCAAATCCGGCCGGACCGATGCAGATCCATCCAGATCCAACCAGATTGAAAATCATACAAGATCGCAATCCCTACTCCTCAGTCAAATCACAAAGGGTTGCACGACCCAACATAAACATTAAATGATCTTTAAACAAATGTTTTATATTGATTTATGTTTCTTACGTCAATAACAAAGAGTTCAATTGTTTGCCACTTGCAACTCAAGCCTCAAATTTCACGCTAAGTGATTGCGGCATAGTCGTCTCACATCGGAGGCGACCAGTAAAAATATACCGTCATGCATAATGCAGGACGCTTGCGCGGTGCTTCGAGCGCTCTTACACCGAAACGTAACATCTTGGAGGGAATAATACATAACACAAAAACGCTAATTTTAAGAAGGGATAGGTAAAAATCAATTAACGCTTTTTGCTTTCTTTTTACTGAATGAAGTTAAAATAATAAATATATCATTAACTTAAAATAAATAAATTTTGAATTGTGTGGTTATTCGTGTATGAAAATAAATATTGCGATCTTTTACAATTTTCATCATCACCATCATCACTACATCAATCTTTTTCGCTACATTATTATTGTATAAAATATATATTATGTTTTCAGGTATATTATAATGTAATATTAAATTACTGTCAGTATTCACAATATACCATAAAATAACAGTAATACAATAAAAATCGTTTACACCTATAAAAGCTAGTAATGAATATCTCAGGCCCCAGAATGTTACCCTGCGGTACATCAGACGTCCAAAGCCAGAGTCCTCTAATGAAATTGTCCATAAATCTGGAATATTGGACTGGCGACATGCCTAACTATGGTATTTTCTTTTCCTCTTGTTACCCGAACTTCATCGGAACTCCTTCGTCGTTTACATGAAAATATGGCGTCGGATATATCTAAAACGCTCCAGTCAGTTCTTATAATAAGGAGTTATGAAATATAGCATTGTCAGCGTAACGGCGTTGGGACACTTTCGAACCTAATGTTATTAAGGGCTCTCAGACTATTTCTTTTATTGTATTTTATTCGTTAGAGACAGTTGAACTTTGATATTATTCTTACACTAAAATTATTTTGAAGATATAATAATAGCAGTCACTTTAAGACGCACTTTAACTTGTAATTTTTAAATATCAAAAAAAGGATCAAATAATTAAAAAAAATGAACTAATTTGGATTGTTAGTGTAATCCTTAATCAGTAATTAAAATACTGACTCAAAACTCAATAAAAACATCTTAGTCCTTAGTTGTTATGTATGCAAAATTGATAGAGAAAATAAAAAGCAGAGGAGGTAACGAATGCGGACAGAGGTGAAACTTAAAAAAAATACCTCAAGTATAGTACGTCATTCTCTAACCATCAATAATAAACAAATATAAATTAGCATGTTGATGACGCAAACGTCGCATTCTCATAAGCTTTCCTACCGAAAAATCGCTCCATGCGTCTAAAGAAGTGTTCACTTCAAAAATATATAACTACGGTTGTTATGTACTACACGAATTCCGTCAGCGAGGATTCTATTAATCCGTCCCATTGTGGCCACAAAGTTCCTCATCGTTCCCCGAGGACGGTTGTATAACGCAAATATCTGCGCAACGTGACTCCCATACAAACTGGAGGAGTGTCCTGACAACCGCCATCCCGAAATCCACAGTTCGTTGATTGCTTCTAATGAAACGATCGATGGAGATGTTAATTTGCTGTCAGATGGAGTGTTCGTTTTATTTTGTTGTAGGAACGTGGAAACAGAAGGAAGGACTACGGCGTAAATAGAAATTGTATGTTTGTTTAAATTCAGCATATTTTTTCATTGATTACTTTCTTGATTATTTTCGTTAATTCTCTGGTTTCTTTTTATTTTTTGATGGTTCTGATTCTTTAAATGTAGGCGATACACTATTCATATGTGGTTCGGTGTTGATGACCTGTTTTTTATCATGTATAATGTACTTATCGACATACAAGTACAAAACACTATGTACACATAATTATGAATCGATATTTAGTAACTGTTGCCTTACCATCGACCCACCGACTTCAAAAGTTTTTTTTATGTAGGTGTACCGATTACTCCGTCAACTGTGGACCGATTTCGAAATTCGTTCTTTTGTTCAAGTATACCCTATACTTGCCGTTTGGTCCCATAAGTCATGATCCGATAATGGGATCCCAGGAAAATCGAGGAAAACCGAATATTATATACGCACCTATTTAGATCAATTTGAGATAACTGAGCCTTTGCTAATACGACTTTCATAAAAATTGAATGCACCTAAACGCTGATAATGAACTATGTTATGGGTTAGGGTTGGGTTTAGTTTTTGTGTTTTATATAGGATGAGTTAGGTTGAGTTTCAAAATAAAAGAAAATATAAAACTAAGCAATCAGGATGCGGCAGCGTCCTGCGAGCCAATGTGCCCAGTTCATATAAATTGTAAAAGTGTTGTAAATTATGGCTTAGGCTTAGATTTAGGTTAAATTTTAGAATTATGTTGAAGGTTGAGTTAGCGTTTGTATTTATTTTATGTTCAGTTTCAGATGATTCAATTTATGTTTTTACGTATATTTGTGTCCACTAAGTCAACATTAGTGTTAGTATCGATACTAAAAAGCGTGATTTTTTTTACAAAAAAATATAATCGACTTCAATGCTAGAAAAAAAGTAAAAAATAATTTAAAAACATCTTAGTTTAGTATATACTCCCAAAGTCGGGAGAATGCACTAAACTAAATAAGTAACTACTAACTAAATAAAATAAATAAAATAAATATCTTACATTACATTTCGTTCCATTAAGTCTCTTTTTATTTCGTTTGTTCTTTCATTCAGTTCCCGCCACACAATCTCGGCCTCTCGACTTTGCCCAACATCAAGAAACTCTCCTGAGAATAATTGATGCACTTCGCCCAACGAGGAATTTTTTCATTATTCAACTCCAAACCTTTTTCATCTCTTTGAGGAGTGTATCAATTTTTAATGCAGCCCTTTTGGGTAACTTGAAGGCTGAATTCTTTGTTTCTGCTTTATTTCGTTCGCAATACGAAATCTTTTTTATTTTTCATAGGACTAGTCTTTCAACAATTCAGAACGAGCTCATCAAGAAAATTAGTACTATATTAATCTTTTCAGTTTTTCATCTTTGATATATTATTTGTTTAATTTTCATTACTAGATATGAGTTGAGGCCATAGTATATCACGCTGGGGAAGTGAAGATTGTAAGTTAAAAAACATAATTATATTTAGAACTGTTTTTGAAGAACTTTGATCTTTTTTAGAGAATTAAGGCAAAAACCAAAGAAATTGACATACATACGTGTTACAAAAACCTTACTGTCCTTCTGACGTAGTCGAGTAAAAACATTCCTTATTCATGCATGCCGTATAACTAACGTGACCATTTTTTGTTGACTCAAAACGGGATATCTCATAACCGATTAATTTTGATTCCAGTGACAAAAAAACATTTCGACAATTGTCTGAGGAATTAAAAATTCTTCCAGGTGATTTTAAGTAACAAATTTCACGACACGTTAGAGGAATTTTCAAATCAAATATTCCCTATAATTAGGTAAACGGGATAATTGCGTGGTTTATGGAAATCACAAATAATGCAAAATTTGGTGTGTAAAAATACAGTTAGTGTTGTGTGTCGTGATACGGAACCTAAAAAAGAAAAACTAATTAAAGAAAAAAAAGACTAAAAAGTTTAATCTACCACTAGTGCTTGTCAACGTTTTCTCCCCGTTTCGCCGTGATCACGATCCATGTAAGTGGGTACAAGTATCAGTATAAAAATGTATAAAAATAAATTTAAAAACCGCATATCGTGAGTAGCCGTTACATATTAAAATGTGTCAATTCCGCGATAATATTGTCTAAAATCATAAACTGCATCCTTTTTACGGGGAAATCGAACACGGGACGAACAAACGGGATGGCCCGTTTTAAACGGTACGTATGGTCACGTTAGGCGTAACTAAATTAAATCTCAATGTAACAAGCGTCGAAACCTCGATAGAATATTGCAGAAAGGTAGACGAAGTTGATATTGGCCGGAACTTGTAATACGTATAACGTTCTAGAGACTTGGGGGAGATTCAATTATCCATACATATTGAGAACCCTTGTTGAGTTAAGCTGACCGCGCTTTAACGTCGCTATGAAATTGGTATGAAGTGAATGGAATGGATATTAAATCTTTATCATCGACATAAGACAAAGGAACTATTATACCTAGCAAGTCCATAATTTATACAAATAATAACGCTTTCTTATAATAACTCTACACTTTTAGCCCCACAGTAGGATTTTCTTCTGTATCGTGGGTGCCATGGACACACAAAGACGATTACATAAACATCCAGCCAGACCCAGAAAAGAAATCTAAACTCATCATTTAGATGTCTGGCTGGCGATCGAACCCGGGAACCACTGCGTGTCAGACCGGTATGGTGACCGCTCCGCCACGCGGGTCGTCACGAATTCAAATGTGATTTGCGTTGGGAAGATTCATGCAACGCTAATAAATGCTAAGCAACGATGCGTTCTATAAGAGATTCCAGAGTTTTCTGTTTGCAAATTGACGATGAATATCCCTGAATTAAGGGATTTAAACTACCGAGGGGTTTTAGTGAGTAAAATTGGCATAACTCTGTCTTCCTCTCAAGAAAGTTGAATATTTTTAAAAGATATTCTGCCCTTGAAAAAAAATAACTCGGAGGCAGTCACGATGACTACCAACAGAAGTGTAAACTTAAAAAAAAAAAAGAAAAAACGCACCAAGGCATATTAAAGTAAATATAAACACACTTACTTACATCATACAACTCATGGAAAGCATTCAATCACGATGACGCGAGCTCCACGATTTTTGTTCACCCAAAAAGTGCTCAACGCGCCTAAAGAACTTTTCACTTCAAAAATTTACGTTACAGCGAACTACAGCTTATGTAGGCCTTAAAAGCGATTTACAAACTTGGTCAATAATCCACTTCCTTCCACCGATACACATTGTAGCAGCGTGGTAGAGTTTGGAGAGGCCTTGTTAATATGTATTATAGGAACATATAACCAAAAGTGGGATTTATAAATACTTTTTTATGCGATTAAATAAGCAATGGATATATATGGAGTTCACCTGAAGATACGTACTCTTTTTTTATTTGTTTTTTTTTACGTCAGAGAACCTTTTATAGGCTTTTCTCCACTGGGCATTGAAGAGGGTATGTCGGAGTCCGGTCTCGATTTTATACCGACTAAACCACTGACGGTGTCCCTTCGACAGCTTGCGTCCGGGGCAGGGATAAAGATTACCCTAGTGACTAATTAGTCACTGCTGTCTAAAGGCATCTGTGAACATTTTCAGAACTGGGTTCTGTCTGTAGTCCATATGCTGGAACGCCTCGGATAAGTACGTCTCCCTACACCCTTTTGATCAGAACAACGCTTACTGTTGTTATTAGGCAAACTTGCCTTGATTATCTTCAATCATTTCTACCATACAAAACAGTTACTGTTTTTTGATATAAAGCAGTAATATGGAGTGTGTTGATGTTTTTGATATTCACAGGGCTCAGGTGGGTTCTTTAAGAACCCTATCAAATTCCACAACTTCCCGCCTTCCATCCCTTTTTTACGACCGTCATCGGTTATATAATATTATAAGGGATCATGTCTGCGTAACGTTTTAAACCTTATGACTATAATTTCAGTTAAAAAAATAATATTCATGGGATGTTGAGAACACATAGAGTTGTCTAGAGAATTATTTTATATTATGGAAATGGTAAAAGAGCATACAGCTGGCGCAGATTAGGGGAGGCCTATGTTCAGCAGTGGACTTTTAAGGGCTGATGGATGGATGGATGGATGGATGGATGAAACCAGCATGTAGTCAACTTGATGACAAGTGGCTACTACCGTCCATGGACATTTGTAAGCAATCCCAGGTAAGATTAGTCTTACCTGAGGTTAGCTAAGAACGCGTAGTACCCCTGAGGATTAAGTTAGAACGCCTCGGATATGTATGTTTCC
>DWTU01002096.1:0-12019 GCA_018251515.1 Cecropterus confusis | reverse complement strand
AATACTTACAAAAATAGACAAAGCGCCACTTTCGATTTTCTGTATGATGTCACCCGTTGAGTAGGAGTCTATTTAAGTATTATGGGCTCTTATTTATATACGAATTTAGAGGGCTTCGTCAAAATTATAAGCAAGCTGGAACGTCAAAAGGCAATGAATGATACTTCCTGAAAAACAATGTGGTTGCTTTATTCATATGTAGTTTCGGGGTAGCCTAAAGTTTTAGAAATCACTTCATGTTTGCTTCTGTGAATAAGTTTTCATGGAAAATTAGCAACAATAGAATTGACTTGAATGTACACAATTGTACAAACTGTAAACGTACAATTTGTAAACGTTTGAAAATAATGACCAATATTTGAAGTTGCATGCCTTGGATTAGCTTCTACTTGTATTAAAATGAAAACTGCTCTCTTTTTCTATATAATTGATAAGTAATCGCTTTGAATAAGGCAAGATTCAACTTCCTCTAGTTGGAAAGTAGATCGCCGGTGTTTGTTCCGTTTTCCTTTCTAGACTATCCAAATATTGGCTCCGTCGAGTGGAAGAAAGCGTTTAAAAAGAGATCATACAAATTTTTCACAAAATATCTGTACGTATTTTTTTTCTAGGCTGTTAAGTGATTCATTGATTGCGCTTTTATTCAGGGTTTGGTATAGTATACGTTTTAATGCGTTTTCTCTTTAGCTCTGGGTATTTATGAAACCACTTCGATCATATTAAAACTGATCGTAAGTAGGTAAAAAATATTGATGTTTTATTGGCCAGGAAGTTGCAAGTCAGTTTCAACGTCGTGTACCTCCATACAGTCTTTAAGCATTGTAAATTCTGGCTCCGAAATGAGGATAAGCGAGTGGTCCTAACTTTGAAGTCACAGGTAGATATATGATGTTATTGATTTCTTCATCTATTGAGATATTTGGGCTAATCCTAGCATGTGGCTAGGCGATAGTTCATCGACACTCGTTATCATCAATTGAGCGAGCAGTTCGCGATGCCAACGATCGCGTTATCCCACTTCGTACGACGTTCGGTGGTGAATCACCGTCTTTGTTATTGTTAACGCACTTCGCCGCTCAATAAAGGACAAATTGGTCCCATTTACTTAAGCTTTTATAACTTGTCAAGTTATTTGTCGCAATGTTTCTCGAAATTGAAGTATCAAAAGAGCAGTTCAGTTATTAGTTCGTGGTCACTGTTGTCCGTGGCCTCCTGTTCTCAACTTTAAATTGGAGTTTTATGCAAAGTTTGTCCCGAATGCGTGGCTAATCCCGAAGATTGAAACACTCTTAAAATCAGAATACATTTAATTGAAGTAGAATATCTAGTGGGCCAAGAATGTATTAGGTATTATTTATGTATTTTGTTCTTTCTCTTTGCAGGTTTTCACGCTTTTGTTTGTATTAAAGTTTTCATTACTACAACAATTGCGTTCTTTGGTTAGATAATATCAATATTTTATCTGTAAATACATCTGTATTATCTAGTACTTGCACTCTTTAGTCTGTGAAAGGTGAATTGAAGTCTGATTCACATATTAATTATATGCTAAATAAGGGCATGTTTGTTACGTGTCTACATATAATAATAACACGCAATACGTTTCATTACTAAAACCATGATGTTTTGTCGTGCCACAATATATCACCTTTGTGTTAAGCCTCAGTGCACAGTGAGCTTAATAGCGATTATATTCAGTCGTTGTGTACACCACCGTCTGACATTATTATTATAAATATAGACTATAATGAGTGTTGTATAATATTTATATCAAGATTTTTATGCTACACGATCAAGGGAGCTTTGCGTTAATCTATCCTCAAATGTAAAATGTTTTTTATTGTATGAAAATGGGTAAAATGATCGTCAATACCTATTATGGTTACAAAGGTTCCACCAAATTCCACCAGTAGTAGAATTTAGCAATATTGAAAAGAGTTCAATACAAAAGACTTAGTAAACAGTGTATTTTGTTCGCATTCAAAAATATTCAATAAGGGAAAGGCTTTACTTATACTCGTAAGACTTGTGGTGTTAAAAGTAGGTTCCAAAATAATAAAGTAATAAAACTAAAATGGTCGAAATTATTTGTCTGGCTAAAAATTGATTATATTAAACAATAAAAAACAATTTCGAACCGGAGTTACACTGTACGTATCACTTGCTGCACTATCCATGCGTTTCAAACGGAGCATATGATATGGAGTACTCGCTGACGTTGAAATAACAGAACCATTGTTGCGGAACCACTCTCTATTCGCCCTTCAAAATACGGTAAACCCGTTATGGTAACGATGAGGTAGAACCCATGGGAGTTAAATTTGTTAAGTAGAAATTATGGACTGCGTACATTTTAGTTTTTGGATAACAATTGCATGTCCAAAAATGGTCATAACGAAGCCATTTAGAATGAAGATATTTTTCATAGAGATAGATGATATTTTACTGTTTCTATTATACTGTGGGCGCATCTAATAGTTTGACATGGTTGTGTTAATGTTTTTATTGTGGTAAAGTCCTTTAAGGGATGAAAGTTTAAAGTGTTTAATTTTCAAGAGTTGTTATAATTATGATTCCATCGATTAAAGGAAGTATTAGCGAAATTGAACCATGCTTGGTTGAGTAGGAGCAGAGCTTTATGAGATGCTGCTGAAAGACGAATAGTTGAAGGAGTTTTCCACGGCTATATAATTAATCAAGATAATTATTTAAAAAACGCGTTTCTTCTCATCATACTCAAGTTGTAGCTGGGTTTTGCAAGGCTTTGCCACCGAGTAGGTGGGTCGTGGGCGGGCGAGTGGTTCCGCCTGTTGATGTCATCGTCCCCCTCCACTAGGGCTGCCTTGTCATGTTCCTAGACCGGCATAAGTGTGTAAATTTCTGTGCTAATTCATCTTGTGAGGGTAGTAAAATGTTCAAGAATGCTAAAGTCAATCAATGGTGCAAGATTCAGTATCTTCTAAAGGAATTTCGTTATTTTTAGTTGATTTGATTGCACGAATAACGCCTGTTAGTTTCTTTTTCAACTTTCATACTATCACTAGCTTTACTTTGATGAACTAGCATGCACCTGATGATTTTTAACTAAAGTTGGCCACAGATGCGTTGCTACTCCTGAGGATTAACTCCGAATGGGAAGTACTATGTAAGTTGACTTCTGGTGCATTGATACCCATAAAGCCCAAGTGGGATCATTTGGCTTCTAGCTTACTATAAAAATAGGTTTAGGCGTCTAGTAAACAAAGCTAAACAAGGTTTTTAAATGCTCGACAAGGATACATTGTAAAATTTATTGCTTCAACTTTAAAAGTGACAATTAATTAAACTAGGCGATTAAGTAATAAATTGATTTGGACTATATTTTTAATACTTAGACGTTTTACGTTTTTAGATAACAAAGTAATCGTCCAATGTTTTTGTTTATCTACTGAATGATGCATTAGATAATTACGAGTTCTGCTAATCTTCCCACATTGTGTACACATTCTGCTATTCAATATCGTTCGAAGATTTATCTATTAAATATGTTAAACAAAACGTGTTATCTTAGTTTATCTTGCAATTTAAATTAATGATCCTCGTCCTCGGGAGTAGCAGCGCATTTGTGATTGATCTGTTTTTTTTTTATTATTGAAGTCGATTGCAAATTTCCATGGGCGGCAGTGACCATTTTCCATCAGGTAGACTGCATGCGCGTTTGCTGCTTCAAGCGAATAATAATATGAACGTTGTAGAGGTTCTAAATGAACCGGATCACAAAGGGTTCTACCTCGGAGCCCTATGTGATTTGGCTATTTCCGTTTAATAATATTAAGTGTTCTGGTCAAGGCGGTGAAGGGTTAAGTGTTCTGGTCTGAAGGGTGTGTTAGGGGACATACAATTATTCGAGACGTTCTTATTTAGTCCTCAGGGGTACAAACGCAACCAACCTCAAATAGGATTTTGATCTTATCTGAAGTCATTACAGTCCATGGGCGAAAGTGTCCTCTTACTATGAGGTGAACTGCATGTTCATATGCTACTTCCATGTTACAAATAACTAATAGGTTAAAATATTGTAGTAGCATCATAATAATATTAATAATCGTCAACCCATTATTGACCGCCGCTAGACACAGGTCTTCTCTCAGATTGAGACAGTTTTAGGTCCATCGAGCTGGCCAAGTGCGAATTGGTAGTCTTCGGCATATCATTTTTAGCTAGTGTGCAAATAAAGTAATTTTAATCAGTTGTATATTTACATTTTATACAACAAGTTATATTTCGCCGATTATTTCCGTTGATTGAGTTTTATTTTGTATCATATTCTGCGGTAGTTCTTGGCTAGTCTTCGTTTGCTTGGTAGCCTGTGTAACCTTGTTTCTACATACATATGATTAGAAAATCTAAGGTCCAAGACGTACGCAGACCTATGTCTTGTCGAGTATTGGGAAATCACCGCATGCCCAAAAATAAATAGCAGTGTGACGTGCGTGTAATTGTTAAACTTTATTTAAGTGTAGCGTACGTGGACACGATCTTTCCTGAAAATGCAATGGTTCGTTCAACTAAATTTGATTACGCTCTAAATTAATGCGTTGTTGCAGGTCATTTATATAAGTTAAACTAATTACAATAGTTATTAGTAAAAAACATTATAATATGAAACAGCTATTTTAATTTTCCGGTATTTACTGTAGTTCTCGTACAAAATACTTATATGCCTTTCAAACAATTTCGGGTATTGTCATAATTCAAAAATAATATATAAAGCATTACCTCATGTGCGAGTTAAACATTTAAGCATACGTACATTGTTTAAATATAGGTATGTATGCCATTGTAGCAAAAAATAGGAGTATACGGGAGTATACTCCTATTTTTTGTACTTACCGTACCATAATCCTCTGTTTAATTAGCGGTTCAGAAATGGTTCGGTAACCTTGTCATATAATCGTTGTGCTATATGCAACTATTTCGCTTTTCCATCTTATAATTTATTCATGAGGAGACTGTTGCCAAAGTCATAAGCGGAAAGCGATTTAAAATGTAAGTTACTGTTGATTATGTAATTTCGAATCTTAACACTGTATAGGTGATGTACAGAATTTATGTAAAAGTATTTTACCGTTAAATCTAAGTCACTTTCTAAATGTTAAAAATTAATTTTGTAACAAACTCAATACCTTTCCAGTCAATTCACGATTTGCGGAAGTGAGCGTTGTCTGGGCTGTTGTAAGCGTATAACTGACACTAAACTAGAAAACATTTGGATCCAATTGGATGCAAGCTTGGTTGGATTTCAGAAACGCCCAGTGGCACTGGCGGTATCCATTTAATCTCTTGAATACACCCCAAAGATTGACAACTTTTAACAACTGCCCTTTGAGGTGGAATGACGATGAAGTATTATTTTCCTAGTTAAATATCTACATGTATATTTTGCTACAATACGTCAATATAAATACTGACTTAACCATTAATTTTAAATATATTTTTCTAGTAGTAGCAATAACTTTCAGCGATTATTATTATCGTTGAATCGATGGCCGATTTATAATGTAAATAGCTATTAAACAACAAGGTTTTACGCTTTTACTGTAACATAATTAGCTGTTTACGTGATTACGTTCTAATTTTATTATTACTAGGAGTTAATGCGCGAACTTGACTATGGATATGTACCTTTTGGCTATTTAGTTTTAATTTCAATTCGATATTGAAGATATATGCGTCTATGCGGTACAAATTATAAGCGGTGCGCGTAATTCCGATGCATCGCTTATGGTCGTCCGCTAATAAAACTTATTTTCACTGTTACCTATCTTACCAGAACACTGTTGTAATTTGTTGAAGGCATTTATGAATCTTTAGAGATAGTTCTGGCAGTATGGTATGCTAAGGTCTGTTCTCGTTCTTTCAGACTTGTTCTAGTCTACTCTACCAAAACAACACAACAAATTTGCCAGTAACTCGTTAGCCATACCGATGGAGCGTTTGGTCACTTCAGTAGCGAGGGTGTTGTGATGTCGTCTAGCCGGTTGGGACCCGGCCTCTGAGTCACCGTCGCGCGTGCTCGCTGTAATTGCAACACCGCAATCCACGCGATTTATTGAATACTGCGCAAGATAATGTACAGACAAATTGCGCGATACACTGCGCTCTTAAATAATTCGATTAGGTATTTGATTTGATTGGATATTTTTATGTTTTGATTTTGTTTTTTGTTGGCTATAAAATTACGATTCTGAATTATACCGTAAAAGGTCTGCAAATTGCACTACGTTTTTATGTAGTAGACATATGGGATATCTTATCACTCTAATGACTCTCACCTGCGATCCACTGCACATATGGCGGTAAAATATATTTGACAAATCTGCACAGTGATATACATATCGCGACAGGAAAGACGGGCGACAGAGACAGGAGCGACGCGAGCACGTGGAGGGAACCCTCTAAAAAACGAACGACATGGGCAACACTTCAAGTCTCTGCTCATTTATTAAAAGATATTTAAATGGTATGAAAAATGTAAGATTTAAATGTAAAAAAAAAACATTGTCCATAAAAATTTCGTATGACGCTTGTAAATTTTATTAATTTCAATTTAATTTCGTAACTTCGACACCCGAACGGTAAAGTGTAGTTTTGCTGGAATTCAAAAGCGTTTTTGTTCGCTTCAATTTGCATACTTTTTCTCGTAGACGGGGTATTAAACTGAGGTTTTATATATTTTTTTGTTTTGATTGTTGAAGGAAAGCTCACGAATGTTTATGTTTATTAAGGTTAAGTTAGTTAGTAGTTAGTAGCTAGTTTAGATATTTTCATTGTTAGTTTTAGAGTAGATAGTTTAAACAAGTTTATCTACTTAATATCTCAGAATAATTTAAATTAATTGATTATACCATTACAACCTATACAACAAGTAATTTTCAACTAACGATCTTGTAAAAAAATAGGCAAGCTTTGTTCAAAATATATACGACGTTAGATGTTACAAACAATTTCATAGGACAATATTCAATTTTGCATGCATTAAAAGCTCTAAAGTAAGCTACAAAGTTCAGCTTGGAACGCTCTCGCAGTGACGTGACGTTTGATGTCATCGCACATGTGTGATGCAAGCGACGCAACATGCACAGTTGTCCAGTGATATCTTACTTAAACACGTGGGACTCTTGAGTATGAGTGAATGGCTCGTTTCGGTTTTATTTATATATGATTTTATCTTTGTAATAACTGTGTTGCAGTAGTAACTCTACGATATTGAAACAGATGCAGTTCCGATTTTAATACCCTGACTGATGAATTCGTATTTCCGCTTTGCACGTAACCAGGAGTGTAAATTACGATAACAAAGCAGTGTCCATTTATGGGTTGATGCTCAAGACTGTACTTTTAAATATTTTTTAGATTATTGCCTACATACAAGTTATTAGCCAGTGTGGCATTATCACATTAACCTCAGTCCATCACATTTATGATTAGTGTTAGGACGGTAGAGGTTTTAAAACATAATTTATTGATACACTGCAATTAGTGTATACATAGCCCATTAACCATAGCCAAGTGCGAAGCAATTGTTTCAGCCTAGCATTTATTATAAGCACCTTGTAAACCACACCCTGTTTCAAGTTCACATGTATAGCTCAATTAGCAGTTGGACGATTTTCACGCAATCTGTTCCAAAACACGCAAAGTACTTCACATGAGCCTCCTTGTACCTCGTTAGCGTTCACAGAGGCTAATCTCTCATAATACTGGGCTGTAGGGTTGTCGCTATGTTTGTCTGCCCCTCACAGTTGGGAGGAAAGCATCACACTTCAGACGCTTTTACTGCTACAATGCATTTGTTGCCACTCGCTGTAGTGGTACTTGAATGCACAGATGGATATATTCATGTGTGAGATGTTATTTGTATGGGTAGGCCTTTTGTTCATTGTGTCTAGTCCGTTGTAGACTACACCTGAAAGACTTGAATATTTAAATGTATAAAATAATATATGAGGCGACCATTTTAGTCCTCGAGAGTAGGAACGCATCTGTTATCGACTTCAGACAGAACCCCTATTCTATATGAAGTTGCTTATAGATGTCCATGGGCGGCAGTTACCACTTACCATTAGGTGGACTGCATGCTCGTTTGCTACTTCAATGTGATAAAAAAATGTAAATGCTGCATAATTCTTTCTATTGTTGCTTATTGTTATATGCTCCACGTGAAGCCTGAATTTTAATTTAACCTAATGAGGAATATCAGTCTTAGGTGACTGTTATTGCTCATTAGGTTATACTCCTGTATTTAGATCTAGCAATTTTAAATTGCCTGTCAATAAGTACATTTTTCATCAGATATTAGAGGCTATTGTAATCTACAAAATTCATTGATTCACTAATTTGTAACTTGAGTCCTTGTATACCTTAGTTTATTCTTAACCACTAGATAAAACCTGGCCTAAATACGCAAGATTGCCTGTTGTAACGTTGCCTGTGCCGTTGGTGGTCCCGTTGTTCATGCATACAGCATGAGAACTGCACAGAAATTCCAATTAACCTCAGCACTTGGGCAAGCGTTCTGCGTATAAATTTCCTTTGTCACCTTATCGCAAGAGAAATTACGTGTCAGATAACAGTATCTACTGAACGTACTGCAGTAGATGATATATCAATGGAATTCGAAAATTTACATTAATAAAATAATAGCTGCATGCTACATGCATTATGATTAAGATAACAGTGTTTTTTTCTACTGGAGATAAGATTTTATAAATAGAAGTATACAATACAAGATATTATGACTGACTGCCAAGATATTTGCAATGTTAACGTTGTAGCTAAAGTAGCATAAAAGCAAGTTACATGTGCTTGTCCTTTGTATATTGAGTCTATAGATCTATTTCACTTAAAGAATCTATATCGTATTTTTAAAGCTGAATCGGCACACCAAGAACTTTCACTTTGCATCTGAAACGCCTTATACTCTATATTTTGACCCTATTGACAATCGATACTACGTCGATCGGCATCGAAAGATAGTATATAGATCCGAAACGTTTTGAAAGATTAGGATCGACATGCTGGACCACAATACTTAGATCAAAATGGTCATGACTTATGATGTGCGATTGTGTCGGCCGCGATCGGCCATTTGTAAAAGTGCTATGCCGGTAGTTGAATATGCGCTATGAACGTCGTTTTAGTCACGACTTTATTAACTCGTGCCGTCTCGTATCAATCTTAAATCCCTTTCTTCCCCTGGATGTCGTCGTTACGACTGAGACGACAAAATCCAGGAGATGGGCAGCACCGTCTTGTGTAATGTCACAACACACACTGCGTCACAATAGTCACGACCCCTGGCATACCAAAACGTATGCCAGAGGTCGTGACTATTGGCAAATATCCCCATTTCGCCTCCCCTGTTTTCAGCAGTAGCTCCATGAGGCTAATGGACGGATTTGTGCCTTTGACTGTTAAGCACAAATTAGAAATCTATATTCTTTTATCTATCATTATTTGTCGCACCAAAAACATTTTATGTAAAATGTTCCCAAGACGACCACATAAGGTTTGCCCTGTGAAAAGATATCAGATCTCATGTAGAGCTAAGCTTCTGAATCTACACGGCCTAATTCTACCTACCCTAACTTCACAAATTCTACATATCAGTAAAAATGTATGGCTTGGCCGTTTCGCTGCCGTCGTGGAGGATGCAAATATATAGTTTCTGAAGTAAGTAACGCAACAGCCAATTTTGATATGACTAACAGACACTTCAATTTTATTTATATGTATAGATTTGGCGAAAGCTTCTTTCAAACGTAGACAAAATCACAGTTATGGGCTCTGAATATACAGGTAGAATGGCTACAAACCCTTCATCAGATATCGTATAAGGAATTGAATGATTGTAGGAAAAGACATTTAGGTATTTCACGAATTTGACCTTACATGATATCTGCTATTGTATCTTGCAGAAAATTCTACATCTTCCGCAATTTGTTTCACTGACTATTCATTGCTGCTCGTATAGAAGGCTATCCGTTTGAATTAAAAGTTATTTTCCTTCCATCTATCATTTGAACTTTCTTCAAGTGAACTTAGAGAGGTCATAGTTATTTTTAAGTTTATGTCCTTGAAACGGCAATCGTCGCAGTGGAAAGCCATCAATCGATAATTTATTTATTGTCAAGGTTTAGGCTTTATATTACCGGTGTGCGGTTAAGCAGTACCGCTCAGGTATTAGCTTCAACTTGGAAAGCAACGTAACTTTCTAACTTATTATGCCTTTTTGTTTAAATTGAATATTATAATGTAGTGACTAATTCTGTCCGTGTTTCGTTTGATACGAGTTTTATGAAAGATTAAACATATAATCCAATTCACTACCTCCAGTTTGTTTCTGTAGGATATAAAAAAATCAATTGTCTAGCTATCATGGTTCATGAAATACAATCTGGTGACAGACAGACAGACGGACAGTGAAGTCTTAGTAATAGTGTTCCGTTTTTACCCTTTGAGTAGGTAAGGAACCCTAAAAATGCAACAATGTGTGAATTTTCAAGTTTACAAATATAAATTCACTCGAGTACTCGACAGCTGACTTAGTTGAATTTAATCATTTTCGTAAGAAACAATATATTTTAAATAACAATCATTACAACGTTCGAAAGGAAAGTGAAAACGTACACAAAGGGGCAATCAGGCTGGTGGTGTCCTACAGAGAAGCCACAAGAACGCCAAGCGTGACGCATTATGCCTGTGTTCACGGCGAAGATTGCACGCCTAGCTTACCGACTCCCTTGTTGCAAACTTGACCGTGGGAATGCCGCATCTCCGAGTTTCTTTTCCACTTTTACCTTTCAGTGGAACAGCGTTGCAATTATCTGGAGATTGACGTTTGATAAAATCTCTAGTTGTTTGTGCCTAATAGGCGTGCGTATTATGCTGTTATAAAATTGTGGTATAATTACTCAAAGAGGTAATCGGATCAACAATCATCTTAACAATGGGAGTGGTACAATTTACAAGTATTAGCGGTCTAATTAGTCATTTTATAATGCAAGTCAGTTATGAAATATAAACACTGGTTTTTTTACATTTCGATTTTTTAATGCGTATTATTTCGTTAACTAGGATGCTGGTCCTTTGGATCTTCGCCAGATGGCTTGCTTTATAGTTTATGCCTGGCTTCGTGAAAGATCCAAAATAGATTTTTATGCGCCATGTACTTGTTCTATTCCGTTCAAGGTTTCGGATTGGTATAACTTCAAAAGACTATCTTTTAAATGTATTATCTTAAAGAGGACTTAACTAGCATGTAATGTAAAATTGTTTTGCGACTTGAGCTAGATCAAAATCGTCATTAATTAAATAATTGTATCATGTTTATATTTATTCGTGATTGAAATATATTTTTTCGTGATTGAGATTATTTATTATTTATGTTCAGTAAAAAAAGCAGTTGATATCGCAACGTTTCGCGCTCCATTAAAATTTCACAACACGCTAAAATTTCACTGGTCGCCCGAACAACTGTACATTTGTTCAGCTGGTTACGCGTATTGGCTACGTAAAATGTATTTACGGAAACAGCATTTGTCACAGATTGCCGGCAGTCGGTTCGCCACCTATTCGGATGACCGCAGCGTACAAGGAACAGCAGCATTATAATTAGCTCACAGCGATGCGTTAACGGGTCAATGACACGAGCTCGCTCGCGAACGTAAAATTGAAACTTTCGTACTCTAACTCCTACAGCTCACTTTGATCTTTAGAAATATGAGCCTCCTTTTATAATGCAATCAAATAAAAAGCTGTTTTAGGAGTGGATCCATTGAATCGTTGCCCTTAAAGGCAAATTCCTAACGTTGTTTACCAATTTCCCTGTTTATTCAGATGTTTAATAATAGTAAGTGAGTGAGCAGCGATAGCCAAGTGGTTTAAACTCGTCCTCTCATTCAAGGGTACCGAGGTTCAAATCCCAGGCACGCACCACTGATTTTTCTAAAATTATGTGCGTATTATAAGTTAATTA
>DWTU01002095.1:0-12019 GCA_018251515.1 Cecropterus confusis | reverse complement strand
GATAATTAACTTCTAATACGCACATAATTTTAGAAAAATCAGTGGTGCGTGCCTGGGATTCGAACCTCGGTACCCTCTATAATCCCTCGATAAAATAAACCAGTCTCTCAAAAAACAACATAAATCTATCATACGAACGATTAACGTGCGTTACGTTCGCTCGAGTGCATGAACCGTTGCTTTGTGATCAACGTGAAATTTTCCCCCGAAGCCCTTACGTGAATTTCGCAAGCGGACAAGCCGCAGTGACTCCGAACCTACCATATTGAATAACACTGTAGCGCTTCGGGCTAATATTGTCACATTATTGGCGAATTAAGATAATGGGATAATTCACCACTCGCGACCTATCTCGCCAACGCACGGATGCCATTCAGTTATTCACTGAGTTGTTATCACTTAACGTACTAAAGACAATTTTAAATGATTATTGCACATAAAATAAAAAAAATAGTTAATATGCAATTATCATTTAAAGTTGTTCCTCCATGGTCTGTTGACAAGACCAACAAAGAATACGTTACTATGACGAAATATTAAAATCAGACAGACATTCTCAAATCAAACAAAAAACATCAATATTAATTATTTCAAAGATTATTGCGATATTTATATGTATATTATAACATAAATAAACGAGTTTAGCTGAACGTGTTTCTGCTATATATATCATTTATAATGGGTGCAAAAAGTTAACCAATGCACAAAAATACTGTGAATTTCTCTACTATTCGGCAAAATATTGAATTGACTGCTGTTGTTAAATGCATAGTAAAATCAACGTAGATAAACAATATAATTTTCCAAACATCAATAATAAATTATTAATTTATGACGTCACACCTAAAACACATATTTTTATATCTATAATTGAAAACTCACATATTAATTTTGTACTTAACATTTTTTAGCATGCTTTGTTTCACAAAAAATAATATTTTCCGCGTAGAGTAAAACTATCTGACTAGCGAAATAGCAAAGCGTCACCAATGTTGTACATGGCAACCCTTTCACAACGATTTGTAGCAATAAAACCACCGAGCCGCTAACAGCCACCGTGAGCACTCACCTTTACCTAGCGCGTAGATCACACCCCCGGGAAAAATAGCGAACGTTTTATGTCGCTATCGATATGCAGCTTTTGAAAGGTTATGTGTGTTTTATGAAACGACTTTTCGTTATTGACGCCAGTATTTGAATGTTTTACACAAGTGAAACAAAAGGGGATTTCGCTATCATAACATGCATTCGTAACTTTTTCAATGTGTTTAGTAGTCGTTAAAAAGCCTGAGTATGAGCAAAACGATCAATTCATCGTATTTGGGCTATATGATTTATTTGTAAGCCTTACGCCTTACCGAGCATTCATTTCATGTGAATATGTAAGATACAACCAACATAACTATCTGCAAATGTATATTGTTTATTTGAATTATGTGTATTAAATCTGATTTGGCTATTGATGAAATGATACGAGTATAATTTGAAGCAAAATGATGTGTGTCCGAAGTCATGAATATAAATTACCACAATTCAAACAACAACCAATGCAGTATCAACGAAACGAATTTAAATCGTATGACACTTCTCTTTCAAAATACGCAATCACTAACAAATAAGCTCGTTAAAATAAATGCACGATGCACGAATCCCTTTACCTAGATCATGTCGTTCATTTATTACAAATGTTTACACAGAACATTACGTTGTATTGCAACATTTACATTCAAATACTTACATAATGCAAGTAAGAGTTAAGTGCTCTTTATGGATCAATCAGTAGCAATCGATTAATATAGATGCAATCGATATTAGGTAACAGTTTCGACTTTCGACGTATGTGAAACATACCATACAATAACTCGATAACGTAAAAATATTTTTGTGTCCCTAATATCTAATCCAACCAATTAGCATTTAATATTTTTGCGGTCTTTAATATAATCATTGTTCAATATACTCGTGCAATTATAGAAAATGACTAAGCTTGTTAGAAAAATCGCTTATATAAATCGCTTATATAAATCGTATACTAACTGTCAACTTTATAGTTGCAACGTAACTCATTGGATCTCCATTCGGTACACAGATCCTGTTTAAATCTGGTATTTCATTGAATCCCACACAAAAACAGTAGAATCATTCCGTAACAAACGTGAGTAAAAACTATAAAAAGTACGCGGGACTCTACCGCACTTGTCCATACCGTAACTAAATGAATCAAACAAGGAATAAATCGGGAATCCGAACAAGATCCGATCGTGCTACAAGAAAATAACAAAGGGTAGTGTCGGTGTCAGGTGGTTCGTTCGCGTGACCACGATCGGGCGGGATTTCTCTTCACTCATTTAGAGGATCACCTTACTCCGACATTCCTCGTAGTCACTGCCGAGATTTTATTAGAGCTTTGACTTGACCAATTACAATGCTTACCTATCCTTTATTTACTTTTTATTGGATCTCCCCTTCACGAACGTGTTAAGGAAGACTGCGCCCTCACATTCTCCAGAGCCCAAGATAGACGGGAAAAGTAATACTTTCAAACTTATTTGTCTTCTAAAAATGTTACATTCAAACATAAAATAAAATTAGAAGATTGTATTAATAATTACAAAAAAAGGCCTGAAACTATTACTTACCTGAAAGGGAAAATCAAGTATGTAAATGGAAATATCGTTCAATAGAAGCAAATCACGCAATAAAATTGAAAAAACATACGGTGTTTAACATGTCAACAACATGGAAACGAGCAAATTGCCCACTTATGCACATTAAACCGCGTATTTTGTATCGCTAAACTCTGACCTTAGCAGTAGATTACTAACAATTGAGTTTCCTAACATATCGTCTCGACAAGAAAATTAAATTAAACACGCACGAAGGCTTTACGACAATGACCGGAGCCTAATTTAAACTAACCAGATGATAATTCGCGGGCTCGCAAATTATCATTCGGTCGATTTCACCGGATTACGCAAGATGGACAGAAATGTTCCACATTCGTGTAGTGACATTATAAATGTTTGATCAAGAATACTTTATTTAATTACCATAACCCAACTATTCTACATTTTCTATCATATAAAAGAAACAAATGAGCAAACAATTCTTCTGCAGCTGTAGCTTATACCGCCGATGGAAATGATGTAATCAACCCAGATAAAATTAGTCTTGACTGAGCTCGGTAACATACGTAGCCATCCTGAAGGACTAAGTTGAAGCGCCTTGAATGTCTTAATCACACCCCTCAAACCAGAACTCAACAGCGTTTAATCTGACCGGAACTGGACAAAAATAGATGAAACGATATTACCTCCGAAGTCGAATCACAAAGGGTTCTACCCCTTTTAAGGCATACTGTAAATTAAGCGCAAAAAAATTATACGAGTCTCTACGCAACAAGGATAAAATAGTGGTCACATCACTAACGTGTAACGTAACTGGTCTGTGACGGTGGTCGTTGATCATAATCCAGATAGCGCACCAGCTATGGCAAGCGTTCGGGCTCGTAGGCCGAGAGGCGCACGACTGCTGTCGAAAGTGAATTGTCGTGCTCGCAACCGACATGTCGCCCCAACATTAGTATTTGTGTGCCGGCGTGACTAAACTTTCGCGCAATCGGACATTAAGAAGGCAATCATGAATGACCTTATGATTCCAGACGACTCCGACTAAATGCCACTTCGGTTTAGGTTTTAATAGCAACAGGATTTATTTACTTGTACGTGGTTACGTGTGTACTCGTATTTACCTAATACCTATGGTACGTGGGCGACGAAGTAGATGCGTTCATCTCGTCATTAGTTAGATTTCATTTAATAAGCTTACGTACTACTGAATCCACGCTTACAGTATTATGTATTGTGTGACATTCTCGGAAAGTGTAATATTATGAAAGCTGATTTAATAACAAAATTGTATTTGTTTTCAAACAAAAACCAATTAATTATATTGCTTTGTATCACATTTATTAATACGAACTTTGTAGAAATACATCATAATAATCTTTTGGTATATCATTTTTAAGATCCTAAAGGAGCAATTAAGACAGTAAAAAAGTAGATTTTTGAAAATTCTACAGTGTAGGCCACTGTAGAAACCCCTTAAGTTGACTTTGTGGTAAATTGCTAATTTAACAAAATTTCCAAGTGAATACAAATACAGAATTTTATCGATCGCGGACATCTCCAATATCAATGAAAAAATTTCAAAGCACGGGTCAAGTGCAATATTTACATTATCAATTGTATGTCATCGGCGTCGCCCGAGCGATGTTTTCACTCGCGGTCCGCCGTGTTACCTTTCGAAAGCGTTGACTCATAAACAAAGCGACCTATGAACTTAATAACAATGTGAGGCGGGCGTGCGAAACGGGAGATGCACCGCGACTTGCAATAATTCTTTCGGGGTCCATCGAGCGTCCCTAGAACATGACGCGCCATAATTTAGCGCCGACGCCGAACTGCGCGGCAAAAACCGTTCGTGGTCGGCCGCGGTGATCGCGCACGCAGATAAAGCCTTTACAGACTTTATTGTCATAATTTTGACCCAAATCTGATTGTTTCACTTACATGGAAGTGAAACATTATGAGAATGCATCTTCCACTTTTATCTTTTCAACGAGATAGATTCTTTGTTATTATTTGAGGTCTAACGGCACTTTGCAGGCGCGGTCGCTTTCTTGTTTTGTTTTAATGAGGCAAGGTCAATACCTATACGCTTAAAGTGGCAATAGACAAATTGTTGCTGTTATCTGATATGGTTGAACTCGTGACTCAATATAGATTGCCTCGTAATTTAGTACTATTGACATTTAAAAGACCTTGTTCTAGTATTATTTTAACCTTTTTATTGTACCTACTAGCTTAATTCAAGAAAACAATATTAGATATCATCTGAAACGATGCCTTTAATGCAATGTTTAAACTATTCCAACCTTGTCTAACAACACACTGATATTGAAACTATTTTTTATGCAGTACACAAATTGAAACCGCATAAATATGAACAACGTTAGGAATCCCAAATAGGATAAGCAGGCTCATATACCTATCATATCATATGATAATCTTTTGCCCGCGGTTCCGCCCGCTTGGGTCATGTACCAGGGTTAAAACTATCCCATACGTTGTTAATCTACGCTATAAACTATATCTATGCGCCAAATTTTATCCAAATAGAATTAGTAGTTTTTGCGTGAAAGAGTAACAAACTCATATACACCCTCACTTTAGAAATTTATTTATTTATTTATTTATTTTATTGGATTACCAACATAAGAAACAATGTTTACAATCACAGAATTAAAAGAAGGTAATTGGATACATTCTAATTGTTCTAACACTTACAGGTAATCACATCGCAGAAATTACAATATTAATAAGCTATAGCGGTTGTATGTATGCATGTATATCTACATGTCAATTTAAACATATCAACTGAACTCGAAGAATATAAAAGTAAGCGCCTTTAAAACGACCTGTACTACTTGCAGTTATTGGACAATATGGTCAACGTCATAATCAAACGTGACTCTTGCCATAATAGATAAGTCTATAGCCCACGACGCTACTCGCTGTAGTACAAGTAGACATTAGAAACATTGGAGGCCAAGAAATCCAATTAAGAAATCCAGACTTATATCTACGACTTATATCTACGATTTTCCTTCACCTTTAGCGCAAATGATAAATCATTTTTATAAGCAAAAGACTCGAACTTGGCATAACTCGAATTTCGCATTCGGACCTATAGAATGGAAGACAATGAAAACAAAGCACGGAGTCCCAAATTAGAATTCCATTAGAGACGTACTTATGTATTGATTTTTGTATATTTTTATATAGGAGTGGTCTTTCGCACAATTCTTTGTGTCCTATTGAGTCAAACCACATTAAGATCGGTGGTATACATGGATAATAATAGTCTAGTATTAATTAATAAACCGTCATCCCAAGCAACGAGTTCATCCGATTAATAATAATACATATTTCCTTTATTATGTTTCGTAAGTGAGCATATTAAACCTGAGCCTGACTGAGGAAAATCGTCAAAGTTTTCATTGCGCGATACATATTTCGTCTCCGATCAGATGCACTTTGAGCTGGAAATCGGTGCAATACCCAGCGATCCGTACATTGTGTAACAGCATTCATGCGGCGCTTCCAAAGGGTAAATGTTTGCTCACCACGACCTACACGAATGCTCTTTGATACTTTGTGACGCGACATTATCTATAATTACCAACTATGCGGAAATACCGCGTCTTCATTTACATACGAGATGCTTTAATCTCCTAGGTGCTTTAAACCCTGTTTACTTCGTACTTACTTCGTAAATGAGTAAGGAAAGACGTTATTACTCCACGTCCAATACGACAACTTATTGAGTATATTTATTTTTATGTTCAGTTCAGTGTCGATTGTTCCAGTTTTAAACGACAGAATAATGGTAAAAAATACAACTGGATAAAAATGTGATATAATAAATATTAAAATTAATACTTTCACATAATTAAGGTTAATAAAGAAGCGTATTTTCAATGTTAACAAACCACTTTCCCACCGTCTAGCAAATAAGTAGTGATAATAGGAACAAAACGCTTCCTAAATTAAATAAACACGCACAGCTACGCCCTGTCGAGTTCGGTATAATTCGATAATTTTGAAGTGAGTATCCAGCGGGCGCGGCGCCTTGGGCTTGTAAATAAAATTCTCAAGAAATTCGGCGGCAGCCGGCGATCATATCTGAGGCACGCTATCCATCACAGCGCTAGTCACGCAACGAAGGAGATCACTAATTATTTCTCCCAAACGACGACAATTTGTCATTAATTGTAAAACATCAGCGATAAACGGACGTTCCATCGATATCTGACTCCGATAAATGAACCGGGTAATTTACTTAAAATTACCCACACTTTTTTCGTTTATTACTAAACTCACGGTTGCCTTTATGACAATATCTCAACAACAGGTGTACTGTCCCTTCTAGCTGCACCTTGTTATTAAAACTGACAAGTGGTCACAGCAGCATTAGCGATCGTTGCGCTCGAAATGAATAAATTAAGATAAAAGGAAAGAAACTATTCTCCACCTCAATTACGGCAACCCACACAATGATTAGACGTTTCACTACATGTGCTGAGGCTCTATCACGGTGTGACTTGAGTTATTAAGTGCTAGCTTTGTTATAAATACATTCAACATGACGTGGATTAATGGAATGAAATACCGGGACTTTTATATTTGATCGTCTTCATTCGTTGTCAACATTCTAACTCCCAGATTAAGTGCAGTCGTTTCTTTAAGTAATTATGTCTTAACAAACATTTTATTTTCAAATTATTTCACAGGGTCTGAAAGTAACATTTAAATATATAATATAAAATACTAAGAGATAATAAAGAGAGCTACTTATTAAACTTGAAGCGTAAATGTATTGTCTATTGAGTAAGAACTCTTCTTATGAACGTTTATTTCGCGTTTTTTTTATTAGTATTCGTTCATTCAATATTCGATTTGCTTGAAATAGTTTTTGTATATCGAATATAAATCGAGCTAAAAGCTATAAACAAAGAAGTCCATTCCACCGATCCAAATCAAAGAAATACTATTGGTATAACAGTGAACTATTGGTATACGAATAGCGTGCAAATAATATGAACTAGTTGTTCGTTATCTCGACCAAAAAGGCGACCTTCAACTCCGCCCGGGCTGAATACAGAGTAGCGCAATAACAAGAGACACTGGAGGTAAACGTCGGACGTTTTCGTATGCAAAAAGCGTTAAGTGTTAGCCGACGCGGTTGTACGGGCCGAACATTAAACAAGAGCTTGCGAGCTGAAATAGAAATGGGTTGTTTGAGTAGGGTTCTTTCGCGAACGCAATTGTAGTCGAACGTGTCTTGTTAGCGAATGCGCTATGCAAATCGCGGCAACCGATGTTACTACCAAATTGCTATCGTTAGTGACAGCTACGTACATTCGTGGTAGACTCATTGTACCCAAATAATCCTCTTCCGCGCACGACAATAAAATAGTCTCACGAAACATTATAGAGGATATAATAAAGCAACACTACGGAATATTTTCACAATGGAAGACGTTACACAAAGGTGCACAATGGTCATGTCGGCCGCGACGTGAATTCTTTCCGTATGTAGGGTACTGCAACGAATTAGACGACCGCATTTTCATTTTATAATAAAACATTTCGCGTACTTCCGTCCGCATTAAAAATAATTTACTTTTAAGACACTCGCAACTCTTATAGCCGTAGACATAAAATTTTAAAATGTAAGTTTTTTTTTAATCTAAAACCATTTAGTTTACAAAATCATTTGAAAAAACAACCCGTCCACGCAATCAGTCAACCAGTCAGCTGTCATTACGAACTCGGTGCACCATTTAGCTTTAAACGCCAACAGAGTGGATAAGTGTTTTATGCACTAACCAACAACCTGACTTACCAAGCAAAAACAATGTAAAATAAATCATGATGCGTTTTGTGTCTAAGCATACAGTTATAGCTCTACAGATTAATGTTAAGTTATACTAACTTTTTCTAAACCAGCGGGCACACAACGTTGTGTTGGTAACTGAGTAATATGTTTATATGCACGCGTTTTTGTTCATAACTATTAAAACTGAAATTCTTTATTAAAACATACTGATTCCAAAGCTATACGATATATTTAATTGTATTTTACGACAATGAAAAAACCATCGCGGTGAAACGGTAAGTGCGTAATTTCCTTAAGGATGGAGCGCGGATGGGTAAATTAAAATGCGGAACGGTAAGCGCGCATCCAGACATTAGTGACGCGCGTCAGTGGCAGCGTTAGCGAAAAACAATAAACCAGGGGAACCGGCAATCTTCGACCGGCAGTCGCAAACCCACCCACTGTAATTTTAAAGTGAAAGACGCTCCTGAACGCTTAGAATACAAATTCAGAATATAATTCCAAGTTCCACCTGAAATGTACAGAACGAGCGAAAGTGCTATAAACAAGGTCTACAAAATTATTCTGCTTTAATTCTACAATCCCGGCGATTATAAAGCCAGTCTTACTTATATAATACGTTAATTCTTAAAGTATCGTTCTACGTTTTCTTAGATTTTGCATAGTACACACAGCTTTTTAACTCTGATTGAAACGTCATTTCCTTTTAACACGGTTTTTATACGCTTTTTAAGTCCATTATAATTTTGACAGTCGTTTACGTCCATCACTGCATAGCCGCTTGTAATATTTAATTCGTTAACTCTGTTACATTGATTCTTTTAGATCTTTAAGACTTGTTTTATTGCACAGTATTTATTATTTAAACTTAAAATTCACATAGAACATTTTCTACGTATTTCATCCAGTCATACTCACAGCCACATCACAAATAGAATAATCGGGAATTTTCTGTTAAATAGTAATTTAAAGACAAGGAGATATAGACTTAGTTTTTTTTTTTTGCTTTGTTCAATCTCCCTTAACGATGCGTCTATTACCTGCTGATTTTAGTATAGACATGTTCTTTATACTCACTATCTGTAATGTCAGCTTATAGGGCGATTGCGATAGCGGATGTATCTATTGAACAACCCATCTGTCAGTTCTCGACAACTATTCATGTTAAATCGATGATTACTCTATGTAGCTGTCTAATACAAGCTAGCATAGTGGACGTAAAATTTTATTGCGGCTATCGATTGTTCCTGTTACACATTAATATTGCTCGTGTAATTGCTATTGACTAGATATTTATTGGACGCGATTGAACGCTAACTATACTAATACTAAATGGGGGCATTATGTTCTAGCCCGCACATAGGAGAATCCTAGAAGTGGCAGTACATGAAAGGACCAATGAACAAAATTTAGAACCTTAAAGATTTTCTGATAGAAGATCTTTTGATAGTAAAGGATTGAAGATGATTAGGGCGTATGATTATTTCTAGCCTGAAGCAGTTCCTAATCCATCTCTGTTCTGTACGTAGTTGCTTACAAATTCCCATGGGCGAAAATGTCCACTTACTGACTTACCACTTAGATGGACTGCAAGCTCTTTCCTACTTTATTCTAATAAGAAAGCAGTACTTTGTTAACAGCGTATATCTATATCGCGGTGTGGCAACAATGTTAACATTGGCCCGCAGAAAAATTCCATCCAAAATTCTCTTACAAAGACCCTGTTTGATTGCCAAGGCATTGCCGATTCAAGGCGGTGAACCCTGCCCAGTATTGGCGCTGGCGACATCGACAGCGGACAGGGGTCAATACTGACCCGCGCTCATTATGCGAAGGACGTGCGACTCGTCCGCCCACGCTGTCGTATTACCACGTATTTACGATTGAACAACATACTGATATACTCAGCGTTGTAGCTAAGATCTGGTCTGTCGAAGGGCTGCCAGGGGAGCAACCTTCGTGGGGACGCATTTTGCTGATCCACATAAAAAATAAGCTATGTATATTACAATGAAAAGACACTATGTGCAAATTATAATTTGGATTTTCCTGATTCAAAAATGTCTTAAGGGACGCAAATTTCAAAACATGCCATATGCACAAAATCTTATCTTCCCAGGTTGGTTATGTACCTGACAATTATAGTGGATACACTATCATTCTTATAAGAGTTCATCCAATGTACCATAATACCATCTCAAAGCTACATTTGTTATCAATTTTACACAACGGAACATATAAAGCGTAATTTATAAATCTCCTAAGCTATTTATGTAGTAGGAAGTTATTATTCAAGTACAATAGATATAGCTTGTTAAGTAATTTAGCCACAAATGACAATTTTATGAAATAAAATTTAATGTAAAAAATATAGCGTTAAATTAATTAAACATAGTTTTTTTTACTTTTAGATTATGAGGTATCTAGGCAATATACATATAATAAACATAACGTAAGTTTTTTTTTTCAAGTATAAGAAAGTAAGAAAAGGATACGTGTGAATATAGCATTAGACGCTAGAAAGGTAATTTTAATATTTTGTGTCATGTGCCTTGCATATTTTCTATTTAGCCCAATGATTGACTGGCAGAGTGCTTCTAGCATCAAGTCCGCCTTTTGTACCACATTTTAAGGTGTAATAAATTTTAAATAAATAAATGCATATTTAAGGGGGTGCCCCAAACAACAAATGTGATTTGTTTGCCATTTTAAAGATAATGGCACGGAACCCTTTATGCGCGAGGCCGGCCCGTTTTATTTTTTTTGTTTTCGAGGGGGTTTCGAACCTTCAAAAAGTAGTTATGTGGGATTTTTACAGCATTAAATCCTCCCAATGATTTTCCAAGATTTCCAAGGGAACTCAACCGGAGTCCTCTGAGCACGTTGATCGGGCTCCACTCAGGTGAGCAACTGGGTTGAGCCACTGGACGGCCTGTTTTACATATACAAGTGTCAAAATCAATTAATATTAAACTTTACTTCTCAGCCTGTCGTGTTAAAAACTATATTTTTATTTAAAAGAATTTATACAATAAAATTCAAAATATGCAAGTATGGTAACTGTATCAGAAAATATTGCTTACACTCGAATACACTTGGAAAGAAGTGTATCGTCTGCTATTACCTCCGTTTGGAAAATATGAGTGCAGGTTCATCTTATCCGTGATATTGTGAAAGCTTTCGTGATATTACTCCTTATTTTGTTAGCTTATAACTTTTGAATGCAAAATTTGTTTCTCAACCAAGTCAATGGTTATTGTAACTTGTCCACTTTACATTTTATTACTATTTTTATTTCGAACCTCAGAAGTGTATATCAAAATCAGTATTAAAAGGGCTAGTATATATTAAAAATCATTAGAAAATACAATAAATTGAATTTTTTTGCTAATAAATTAAGTATTTTTTGATTTTTTGTTTTACATAACATTGAAGTAAATTAAATGAAGTGGTAGAACTCTTTGTGGTTCGAGCCCGGAAGCACCACCGCCACACCTATTTCTGCCTAACAACAGCAGTGTTATGCGCTGTTGTGTTCTGGTCTGAAGGGTGTGGT
>DWTU01002094.1:0-12020 GCA_018251515.1 Cecropterus confusis | reverse complement strand
TCCGAATTTTGCGGATATATGTCGTTGACTCGAAATCAATATTTTTCTATTTTTAATTATTTAGGTAACGTTTCAATCAAGTCTACCGTGCCCCTTGACAATTTTATTAATATAGATGAGACAACGTTTTATTTTTTGTATTGTGTATATGAAACATATGTTTTTGATACACACAATGACAAAAAAAAACCATTACTCCCATAATGAATAAATGAAAATATCTCTAAATAAATTAAATTAATTGCTAGTTGATCTGACCGATAAGAGTCAGAACCAAAAGCGTCCTAAATCAAAGCATTGTTGAAACCAACCATACACGCCCATACAATGTCCATGGATAAATCATCATATTTTCTTGTTTATTATAATTTGTATACATTAATCGTCATCTATCGAAGGACATCCCGCAAGAAATCTTCGAGGGAGTGTATTAAACAACCTTGAAAGTTACATTACGATCGGACTGTGTAGCAATGCATGCAGCACAAAGATACACAGCTTAAAACTACAAAAATCAAAGTACTCACTGGAACTGTCTTTAAGCAACTGTATAAACTCCATCAGATCGTGACGGTCCATTCTTCCGTTGTAGACGTGTCTATTGGTTCCGTTCTGCACGAGCACCGCCGCCTGATTGAGCGCGACTTGCTTACAATGCTTGTTTGTATTCGCTGTGCACGCCATTACTCCAAACTGAAAAATAAATTTGCATTACATTAATCATGTTTGACATCTAGTTTCATCGTTTTCTGCTTAATAATGCTGTGCCCCTAGTGAAAACGGGTATGAGTTGTCTCTCTTGATATTATAGTCTTGTCTGTCTTGATATAATAGTCCAAAACAGATAAAACAAATAAAATTAGACTACAATATTAATTTTAACATTGGTTGACACAACACAGAGGTAAAACCAATAACTCTAGAAGCTTCCGTTATTTTTCTTGTCACGCAGGTCTTTCCGCACGCATGAATTGGAACACAGCATGTGGAACACAGCACGATAATATGCAAGTGGACCAGATTTTCACGCAGACAAAACCCGCGTGATAGACGAAGGGATAAAACTGTTAAAAGCAATAATGTAATAAATAAGTAACTTAATTTAATATGTAATGTAGAAGTAAAAAGTACCTTAATGACTTACATTGATATCATCGTCGACAAAGTGTAAGCTGGCCTCAGTGAAAGCATCAGCCATATGATCCCAAGCGATTTGGTGTGGTACTATTAGAAGCACCCAGGCCCCAACATCTGAAATAACATACAAAGAAAAACCTGAATTTTATGTACACACTGGTATTTAACTAATATTTTTAGTATCTTTTTCTTTAAAAGAATTTGTAAATATATTTCGTTGCACTATAGTTTCATGAGGCTTATGTACTGCATTTTTTTTTATAAAACATTAAATTAAAATAAATTAAGTTTACAAACATATAGCTGTGAAATCGTTCTTGATTATTTTACCTTTAACACATTATGGGCATGTTTCAACCGGCCAAAATATATATATTGTGAAAATTTTATATCATATAGAGTTTATTTAAAAATTACATGGTATGGTTGCATTTCATGGCCACACATATCCCCGTCATGTATCAGCTTCTGGTCAGCGGGCGAGAGCGAATGCAAGCGTGTTGTAATGCCCGCGTGGCGTAAGAAAGCACGCGGGTTGTGTCTGTTTGCGGTCGCAATCAACGCCCTCCACGTGACACTTATGGACATTTTTCTGTTTTATTTTGCAATCACGTTTTTAATTGACGAATTTTGGTCCTATATTTTTTGTCTTTGTGACATGGATGAATTTTAGCAAATGGGTTGTATGTATCCATTTTTCTTTGTACGTGATATGTATGAAATTAGGTTAATTAACGTATAATCTACTCACTAAAAATTCTATACAAAATACACACATACCCCCATCGAGTATCGGTCTCAGTTCAGCAAGCGAGAACGAGTGCAGTCTTGTTATACCCGCGTGACTTCAGATTCACGCAAGTCCCGCGTCGGCGCGCATTTGTACGCACTGCCGTACATACTCATTATATCACACCTACATATAATCACACATACCACCATCGAGTATCGGCCTCAGATCTGCCGGCGAGAGCGAGTGCAGCCGCCTTGTGAGGCCCGCGTGCCGCAGGAAGGCCCGCGGGTCCTCCGTCGGCGCGCGTTCGTACGCACCGCCCCGTTTCAACGCTCCCCACGCGGGAGGATCTTCCACCTGTAGAGAGGCACATAGCTCCCCCCACTCGTCGCAGTTCACTTCACCTGCAAATGCAAATAGGCATGAAACGATACCATATAGGACAACATACACACTCACCCGATACCGTATCAGTCATAAAGTGTTGATACTATATCGCTGTTTCGCATGAATGATAAAACAACACAAAAATGCTAATTTTATAGGTGAGCGAGGTAACAATTACTTGTGGTTTTTATATTTATTTTATTTTATTATTTATTTTATGGTATTTAATGAAATTAAAATAAAAAACAAACGTATTGGAAATAAGAAGAAAGCATAATAGTTATGATAGCGATATAAACAATATAAAATATGAAATGGCTTTTCTATATATACTGAAACAGATACCTAAACAATTCCAATTATAAGAGAATACGAACTGGCACAAATTATTTTCACTTGCAAATTTATAACATACAAAACTTACCTTGGATCATATGTGACTGGTTTTGCTTTCAATGCTTTGAATATCATCTGATAATATTGTCGATATTTTTTTTTCATTATAAGAACAATCTGTTTACCCTCAAAAGGAAACTTTGAATTGTTAGTCTGCAGTTCTAAATGCCAGTATACAGCTGCCTTCGCCACTTCTACGCTTGTTGTATCAATCTCAACAATTTTTGGATGCTTCATCCACTCATACATACTTTCCTTTAACAATCAAAACAATGCAGTTTATTTCTGCACAAGTTAAAAAGCACACACATGATGACACAAAAAAGTAGATATAACTAAAAGAATAATGAAAAAAAAAAACTTATAAATATGTATTAAAAACTTATATTAATTCATTGCTAAATACAACATCTATACAACCCTTTATACTATTTCTTAATTTATTCTTTCTAGACTATAAGCTATTAAATGGTGCTTTATAAATGCAGATTTCAACGAATATACAGATATTTGATAGAATCAATAAACCTAAAGGTGTGACTATGTCGAGACAAGAATTAGTTAGTGTTTATTAATCGGTAACACAGTAAATAATATTACATAGTCTGTATATATTGCTTAATTTACTTGCAACACTTACTTGTAGGAACTTTTTGCATCTAAAGCTATCATATATGAAGCTGATGTGTAGGAGCCATTTACCGGTAGCCAGCGCGCACACCATCATACCTGAGAATGTGTCATTGGGCAACACGGATATAAAATGTGTTGCCAACATCTCCATTTTAGTATTTTCGGATACAACACCTCCTAGTTCATTTATCATTGCTACTATTCTGTCTCGGTCCTGGAATAGAAACATGTTAGAAATAAAAAAGGGACTTCGAGTTAAAACATAACAATTAGGCAGAAATTCGTGTTGCAAACAACTAAGACTTGTATTTTAAATATATCGGAATATCTAAATAAGTCATTAGACATTACATTTTGGCATAGCAATGTGCTGCAAAAAGGGTATTATAATTATATGGCATAGGATATGTCCTTATTTTATTCTACCCTTCAAAGGAAAACACTACACAGCGGCAATAAATGTGGAGGTTGTGTTGCCACAATTGCACTAAAGACTATTTTATACTATAAATGTGAGTTTACTTAGACTGGTGGACCTACACTCCATGTTGTAGTACAATGTTTACTAAGATAGGCAATATTGTATTTTTATAAAACTTATAACAGTGCTTATATGAAAATATACTAAAACTAAGCATAAATTACTCTAATATCTATGACATTTTATTTTCTTGAACATTATTTTTATACTTACATGAATAAATTCAGAAAGCATGAATACTTTCTTGTCACATGCACATATTAGGTTTTGTTTCATTTTCCATGACTCTTCTGATGTTCCACTTGGAGATCCATAGTCACTATCTGTGAAGTGATTAGGAAATATTTGTTTAGTGCATTAGTAGCAAACGGATAGATATAACTGCCATCCATGGATTGAAATCTGTAACTCCAAATACTAATAATATAAAAGGAGGGTGGAACAAGTATGGTTTGACTGGATAGGTACTACCAACACATCTATTTCCAGTTTGAAGCACTTCTTGCATATAGGCGGAAAGGTGTGGTAGCCAGCTTAATTTAATATGAGGCGACCACCTTATTCTGGGTAGTAGCATTGCAAGTGTTATTGACTTCAGTAGAACCCCTATATAAAGTTGCATTAACACTTTCTCAAAATTAAAACAAATTTGGCTGAAATGAGGCAGAATTCTACTCCATAGCCCAAATCCATCATTAAAACTATCTATGAACCAAATGGACAGATTAATATGAGAACAAATAATCCCATATATTAATATGAGAATTATTTGTATATGTATAATTATTACCTGATATGACCTCTGGCAAAGTAGCCTGAATCTTGCTGATAACTTGAGTCTTATTAGAATTTATGGGACTATATTCAGAAGTCTTCTTTTTCTGTCTATAGTTTTGGATGTACTTGCGGAATGGCAAATATACAGCTGTCTTTGCTTTACCATTTTCAATGAATTTACGAAAGCTCACCTTTTTTGGTGTACTTTGTCTGCTGAAAGATCTAAAAAAAAATATTTACTTATATCATGCATATATTTAAATTTTTGTAATTTATCAAGTATATTGGGTGAGCTTCTATACATAATTTTATATACATATTTGAACATTTTTGACATAAGCTTTTACATTTATTTACCAACACTGTATCTTGATGTTGATGAAGAAGAGGTTAGATCTGCAAAGCCAAGAGTCTACATAAAGAATGTTATGCTACAGAACATGTTAGTATATCCGTAAGCAGTAGCTGATGGATCCCCCTGCATGCCAATAGTATTTGCAACTCACTCATTCCCCAATTTGGAAAAGAAATTTTTTAACGGACTGGAGGTAGGTGTTTGTTTCTCTTCAATTTTGGTGCATTCAATTTCTTGATAAATGTCCTCAATAGACCAACCTATTTGCCGGCGAACAGCCTTCGGATGCCTCGTTTTTTCGAAAGTGGGTGCAAAATCAACACAATCGAAACCAGCGTCGGTAATTGTATCGTCTAATTTGAAGTGATTTATTTTTAAGTGTTTTAAATAAGCCAGTTTCTCGGTAAATATCTCATGGCACAGTGGGCACACATAGTGTTGCACTTTCACATTTGTCGTACACTTATTCAAGTGTGTTACATAAGCATCGTAGTCATCATACTTCTCTTCACATAGAACGCATGACACATTAATGTACTCAGGAATGTTTAAGACTGGAGCGATGGACTTAGGTGGTTGAATGATTGGCCTCAGATCCGCTGCTACCAATGTCTCATTGCTGCCAGAACGCTGCATTTCGTTATGCTCTATAGTGCAGGTGACATGGCAAGTGTGGGCACCATAATTATTGTGAGGCTGATTACAATAGACACACTTTATGGAATCTACATCACTGTCTGTCTCATCACTCGTCTCATGGAAGTATTCTCTTTGATCCTCTGAACTCGTGTCCTTGATCAGATTCTGGTCATTCTCACCTTGAACTGAGCCACACTCAGAATGCATGTGGAATTCCTTGGTGTAAAAATCATTGTAATCCGATATTGGAGGTTTGTCTATTTGCATGTCTGTAGTCACCAATTTTATTAATGTATTTACTACTATCCTAATTATTATATTAATTCAAATAAATTACTTGTGAACTACAAATTTTGTGAGAGATATGACTGACTGTCTGAACATAATTCAGCTTGCATTAGACCCATGATTTGATTGTACAGATATTCAAAAGAAAAATCTGCATTTTGCGCACTATAATTTTGGTGAACATGAATAAATTGCTATAAATATTCTTGATTTAGTGACTGTGTATCATTTTTAGATTAACATAGTAACAACAAAACAAAGTCATAGTTCATCCACTTCTTACAATTAACCCATGGTACTTGAATGTTTAAGGAATTAAAATAAATTAAAACTTCTACTACTTACCTGGATATTTCCTCAACAAGCCATCAATGCGTTCACACTGCTGTTTAAATAAATAAGCGGTGCTTAAATTCTCTATACATGATGTGCAAACACGATCTGATAACCCATCACCTTCATGTATCTACAAAAGAGTGCAATGGTGGTGTTTTTAAGAAAAAGCACAACTAAAAAAAAACAAACGTTTTCTACACTCATAGCCCCACAGCAGGATTTTCCCCTGTGTCGTGACGAATACACAAACACCCAGACCCAAAACAGAAATCTAAACTGATCATTCAGATGCCTGTCTGGCCGGGGATCGAACCTGGGACCCATGTGTCAGAACAGTATGGTGACCGCTCCACCACATAGGTTGTCAATTTCAGAAGACCTTTTTAATGCAACAGTTATTATACTTTATAAAAAGCATTACAGGTACTACCAACACAGGTGTCACCAACAAACTTTTTACAATTTTTTTATAGATAATGTGAAGCAGCATATGAGCATACTGGCCTCCTCCATAAGGGTCTTGAAAAGTATTGTAAAAAGTATGTCACACTCTTCCAGTAGACGCGACCGTTGAAATTTTAAGTGATATTTTATAAAATAAGTCTGTCGTACATAAATAACGTAGGTATCATAGAAAACAATACATTTTTTCTTAGTTAAATACATAAATTTTCTCATCTATAAATCACGACGTCATGAATTTGTTTTATTGAGGACGCATTCCCAAAACAAACAAAATACCATGCATTCAAAAAACCTGTTATGTAGGTTTTAGAAAGATGCTACTCACTTGAACATTTGTAAAAGACATAACCATTTCAGATAGTTTCACTGTATCATCCTTCTCGAAGATGGAACAAAAATCTCCAATTTTTAAACATAATCGACATTTGTGGAAAGGCATTATAAGAATTAGCGGTTCTTTAGGAAATTTCAACCTGTAACTTAAATTTCGGTTACGCAAATAAAAATACTATCATTCAAATCCGTGACAGATGACAGCATCGACTCCAGTCATAGACAATTAGATTTATTTAAAATGTTTTTTTACGGCTTTGGCTTGCACTTTTAATCCTTACTTTATTAATTCACGGCCATCTTTTTCAGAAAATTAGACACTAGACATAGACAGTCACAATCTTGTTTTTAATACTTCATTTCATAATATAAGATTCTCTTCTTTCCGTCTTCATTTTATTCATTAACTTACGACGTGATTCTGATTTAAAGACGTAATCTCATAATTATGAAAAAACAACATCTACGTTTAAAATCTAATCATTCCGAAATGATGAACAGTCAAATTGTGCATTAAATTTAATAGGTGTGGACTAAGCATAACTATTATTCACAAAGATATAATAGTTATAAATAATCTTTTTCAATATTAATAATCAATAACAAATAAAGTATATAGGTTAATCAAAGTTAGTATCCTTTGGTTAAAGAATTCCCCAAATGATTTGTATTGGTCTATTTTTTTATGCAAAAAAATGAGAATCTAAAACTACAAAAATAAAAATATTATCACGTCCTTTTGAAAACATCATGCGTAGGTCAATACTATTGATTAATTCGATTGTTATTATTGCAATCTAATCAACAGTCAATACAACTATTTAATTTGAATAATAGTGACAGGATCCTTAGTAAAACTTTGTATTTCCTGATTGGTTATCTTATTGACTTCCACTCAAAAAAGCAAAACAGTTCCCTATACCTAAACCGCGCTTTACAAATATTGTCACGTTGTGCTTTTATTAAGAAAATGAATATGCATCCAGAGCTACCCGCGTATCCCAGCATTTATTCTAAACCATTTCCAGACTTTGGTAAGCCAAAAGTAATAGGATATATTGGTTTAGAAAATTTAAAATTTGCCCGAACTGTTAAGGATGCCACAGTGCGCTTAAATTTAAATCGAAATATAAACGAAGTCATACGTAAACCTCCAGACCTAGATGTAAAGCTGACAGAGCTACTGCGGTTCCTCTTAGAATATGAGATAAGGCTGGAATATGTGGGAGCAGATACATTGGACTCTGCAGATTTTTTCTGTTACCGTGGCCTGATGACTTGCGTAGCTTGCACACCATACGAGAAACGGGAACCATGGAAAATAGTAGCAGTGTTATTCAAAGGCAGCATCTACCTTTGTGCAAGAGATACGGAGGAACAAAAACAAAGAAAACTGAGGGCTACAGACGATGAGAAGAAATTTAGTTCTTGGGGCTATAAGTTTGAGCAATACATGCTATCTGGTTAGTTTTTTACATTATACTGTAACTGTATTTCCTTCTATTTGATTAGGAGTTAATATTACCAATACCCAATTTTTTTACTAATTGGTCTACCAATTCGCCATTTGAAACTCCCTCAATCTGAAAAAAGACCTGTGCCCAACAGTGGGAAAATACTGGGTTAGCCACGACTCAAATTACAATCAAAGTCATCATTGTATATCTGATGTAACCACTAAGTTTCACCACATTGCATGCTTAATGGAACACTGACCCATTAAGAGATAAGTTAAAATTTAGTTACGTACAGATACAGGCTTCTGATTGCGCCATCTACCGTCTACCTTTTCCAAAATAGTAGCATTTATGATTAATTAATAATTTAGTTTTAATTTTATTCATCAACAAGTACAAAAAGGCCTCATTGCAAGATCTTCTTTTGCGATTTCCCAAAAATCGTCTTTTTTGAGTTAAGTCAGTGTTCCAATAAGCATGCGACATGTGTGTAAATGGGAATCAATGGATAAATGTTTCATGGCAATGCCCTGTAGTGACCCTGACATTATTACTGTAATTTTATGTTTTAATTTTTTTAATTATGTATGTAAGAAATATATTATGTATGTAACATATGTTACAAATAAGTATGCAGTCCACTTAAAGGAAAAATGGCTACTTCTGCCCATAGATATCTGTAGTCAACCTTAAAATAACATTACTCTTACTTGAAACCATCATCACGAAATCAACACCTTGCTACCTCCGAGGATTGAGGTGGAACACCTCAAATGAGTATGTTCTACCTTACTGTAAAAAACAATAATATTATAGACCATATACTTAAAATTTGTAAATGTATACATCAAATCAAGTGTGACGACAATTTTTTCCGTTATTAATATGGCCTGTGATACTTTATTTAATTTTTTGGCCTGATGCCAAGGTTTTGAGCCACTCTGATGCTGTGTAATTTGTAATTATTATCTTTATATTCAATCACCATTAATTTTTAGATGATCCAAAGTCAGAACCTAATCCAAATGTACCAGTGGACGAAACTAAGGAATTTTCATTGGTGTTCAAAACAAATTTGAACAAACACACAATTTTATATGGAGCAGAAATGGATGGTGTCAGGTGTGACAAGTCTCCTATAGAAGCTCCACCCACTGATGCAGCCTCAGATGAGATTGTGAAGTATTTATCAACAAAAGAGTTTATTGAGCTGAAAACAAACAGGCATATTGAATTTTCTAATCAAGAAAGAAGTTTCCGGTAATATAAAAATAACATTGTTACTTTGTAGGTCTCATTATCATATAATATCTGACTAATAATTGTCAAACTTTGTAAATTTTAAGTTACTAATAAGTGTGAAGGTTTTTGAAGACTTATTGATTGATGTTTGTTATTCTATCATGCAACAACTATTAATCTGACTTGGATGAAGTTTTACAATAGTACAGCTTAAACTAGGGTTTTAACGGAGGCCATGTTAGCGGGGGCGGACGCGGACGCGGATGCGGAAGATAAGAGGTTCTCCTCCGCAGATTCAAAGGTTAACTGAGGCAGAGATGAACTTTACATAGTACAATTCTTTTAGAAAGAATTACTAATAATCAAAATTGAGAAGAGGAAAATTATATTCGCGAACAACAGGTTTGCGTCTTCCTTGCTGGCTGTCACTAAAAAAATGTTGACTTAGCACTGAACTTGATAGCGCCGATATGTACGTATGAAGTAAGGGAGAAAAAACTTTATATTTGATGTTATATTTATATCACAATGAAGATATTCACCTAGTTGCAATATGTATGCCGCATCGCCTAGCGTCCCTCCTTGTGCGTTCAAATGAACCTCCGTCAAAACTCCGCAAAGATTTTGCGGATGCGGAAGCGTAGGTTCCATTTTTTGGAAAACTCCGCAGTAACGGAGGCATAGGCGGAGTTCGGTTACAACCCTAGCTTATACATCAGAATAACACATAGAAATCAATTTATAAAGATGTTTGTGTTATAACCATCATTGTGAATAAAATTGAGGAATACAGCTAGCGAATAAAATAGAGGGAGCTAGGTTTTCATAAAAAATCCTTAAAAATGAAAATAATAGATAAACTATAATAAAGAAACAGTTACACCTATTGGCAACTTAAATGTGAGTCAGTTTTAAAAACTTTTTTACTGTTGTGTTAATAAATTTGTAGAATTGGCTATTATTTTGTCATATTCGGTAGACATTTCCATTTTATTTATTTGTATTGATTATGTTTATAATAAAGCACAGTTTAATTTTGATTTATATTTTCAGGCAATTTAAAACAAAGAAATGGTGGTGCCAGTCTTTCTTAGTTGGGATAACTACAATTTTATGTGGCTTTAGAGATAATTCTGGTATTGTGGAAGAGTTGAAAGTGTATGAAGTCAATGATTTACCAAAAATGTCTAAGGTATGATAAATGATAATATCGAAACATATTAAGTATACTAGTCAATTTTTATATATTGTATATTCGTGTAATTTTCGTTTGCAGAATTTTTGGGATCCAAACATTTGTTTTAACTTTTTGGACTCATTTTTAAAATTCGTAAAGACATGTTTGGGAAGAGAGATAGAGTATCATCACGGAAAGCAAGCAGTTAACAAGCTATCGACATTACCGCTGATCGCCTTGCAGTTTGAGTGGCAGCCAGGATCAACGGTGCAAGTTTCACGTGATTACAGTCACGAAGACGATCCAATACTGCCGAATTGGTTTGTTAACGCGTTTGGAAAGAAAGTACACTAATTGCAGGTGCCGTTGCTATGTGGAATTGTAAAATATATTTTTTGTTAAACTTTAAGATTGTTAAGAGATTGCATTGCGTTGCATATTTACATACTTACGATATTTAGATCAAAGAACATTTATTCATGAAGAACTTCCGCCGTATTTGAGTGATGGGATGTATACTGATTGTAAGACACTTCGTACTAGTCTATATTCCGTCTGATTATATTTTATTTAATATTTACACGTCAACGTGCGAAATTAAGTTTGGAAACAGACAGATCTCTGTTCAGTTGGTTAAGGTTGTGTATGTTTCAGACTGAATGTAGAGGGATCGTAAAATTTCATATAAACTTTAATTTTAAAAGACAATGCATTTATATTGTTGATATGATGTTGTGAAAGTAGCAATGCAATTACTTTAAGAATAATGTCCGTATATAATTACACTTAGGGTGATATTTTATTTATATAAGAGCAATTAAATTTTAATTTATTTGAAATGTTCTGCCACAGGTACAATGTACTTTTTACAATTGTTATGTAAGTTCAATCAGTGTTGATGAGAAGCAGCTTTAGTTTATTAATGTAATATTCTTTAGCACACAATTATTATTGATAGAAATATATAATATAGTATTTTAAGCTAAGTACAGTGTGTGCAGTCAGCATTTAATTGTAAAGTAACATTTCCATAAACTATTGAATGACTATCTATTATTGTTTATCGAGTTATTAGTTTGTATAATACAATTTAATGACCCATATGGTGGAGCGGTCACCATACCGGTCTGACACGCAGTGGGTCCCGGGTTCCATCCCCGGCCAGACAGACATCTGAATGATGA
>DWTU01002093.1:0-12022 GCA_018251515.1 Cecropterus confusis | reverse complement strand
AACGGTAATAAGCACTACAATCATGTAGAACAAATCAAAGATAGCTATAGTTAGAAACTCCAATCCAGACTTATACGCAAAATGCTTCGATTATTTCAGGTGAACATGTATCTAAATGATATGCCAATTGATTTATTCGCCTATTATGTCCTTGCATCCTTTCATTATTACTTAGTAATTCATCTTGTGATATAAACAGTTAGGAAATAACTTCACAAAAATATCACTAAAATGTAAAATAGACATCTAACCACGTTTTTGTTGCAGGTACGACCCTAAGAAGGGCTTCTTCTGTCAAGCTGTGAGCAACGAAAAAACGAAATGTCTCGGCAAATCGAAGGGGCGGGTTTACCCTCCGATGGAGGAGAGGTCGGCCAAGTTCCTTAAACGGTATTACACGCCCCATAACACGGCTTTATCCAAGCTGCTAGTGAGGCTAGGCCGTCCCGTTCCACAATGGCTCAAAGATGAGCTGTCCAACGGATAACACACATCTCAACCTGGAGGGTTGGAAATAAAGAAAACGACGCGGGAACTAATCAAAGTTTGCCTCGTCCCACCATGAACGCCCCACAGTCCAAACTACGAACTATGGGCGTGGCCCGCAATACAATACGTAAAGTTTTTCGTGTTTTAATAAAGATGTACCTATCATTGTTGGAAATGTCTGTCTATCGAATCTTGTAATATAATGTTTTGAAGAGTGATATTAAATGACTTACGCTGAAATAGTTCATCCTCACCTCTTAACGTAACGAGAATGAATTATTTTCGATATTATATTTAAATGTATAGTTTGTAAAGTAATTTATATTTTTTCTTACCGATGTGTAACAAACGAGTGGTTCGTGTTTACCGACGAATCGGTAACGAGTTACGACTTAATTTTGCTTGCCTGAATGTTATTACTTAGCCATTCGCTGTATCCGGCGGTACAAAGTTGATGTATTGCTGTCGGCTTAGGTGCTATTTGTTGAAATGTTACACTTCATTTGCTTATCTCCACTACAGTCGGTCTATGTTATTTTTCCTTTTTTGAAATCCTTGTTATGTCGATTTTAAGGTGGCGCTAATTTTTCGTTTTGGTGGCAAACTAGACATATTTAAATAAGGCCTTTTAAATTTATCTTTTGGGGTAGCAACACAATTCTGATCGACTTAAAATTGTCCACTATTTTGAGTTGCTTAGTGACTTTTATGGTTCGCAGGAGCTATTTGTATCAAATTGTATTGAATACCTATTTGCCACTTCCGCTACACAAAACTAATTCTTTGCCCTTTTTTGTTTTATCGAAGTAATCGAGCTTTCCGACGCCAAACGCTTTGTATCGAATAAGTGACGTGAGTGAATCGATATTCGTTTCTCATTCCATGCAATGGTCACACACGCTTATAATGTATGTTAGTATTTTTTAATAGTTACATTGTACGTACCTGATGCAACTTGTACATTTGTAGTTAATTTTATACGTTTCATGCGTTATGTTTTAATGAATTGAATTTGAAGTGCCCGTGTCCTGTGCCGTACATTATAATGGAATGGCACAAATAATTGTTTCGCTCTGTTAAATAAGCTAGTCTCTTATATAAGGTAACGTCCAGTTGTTTGCTCTACTTTTTGAAAGGAAAAAAACTTGAATGTGAAAATTTAAAACCGTTTATATCACAGATTTAAATCATTGATAAGGTATGTGGGTCTTTAGTGAAGACACTGAATTCATATCAGTTTTTGGTAAAATAAATTTTGCTCCCAAACTATATATGATTTAAATCTATGGTTTGAATGTCCTGAGTCTAATATGGATAGTTGGTTTCAACCACAAATTGATCAGTAAATATGAATGTAACAATGAATTTTGGAATATTTTTTGATACGCGTGAATTTATAAGTGAATGAACTCAGTCGAAATGAAGATTGTATATCATAAAATGTCTTTACAGGACCGCTGTAAGGCTCTGTTCAAGCTAACGCTTCTTGCACGACACAAGCGAAATACTATTAACAATCTCCCTTTTAAACACACAACACAACATTAAAAAGCAAATATAATTTTATTTTTCTTCAAATTTATCACATTTAAACCAAAATAACATCTACAAAACTCATTGAATATATTGTTTAAAAATGGGTTTTAGTCGATAAAGAAAATTAATCTAATGAGGCGCCTGCATTAATCGTTGGTTTGAACAAAGCTCGCTTTGTTGTAATAGATGTTGGTACTTAAAACTCCTCCAAACTTGTAAAAAGCTCTTTTTCTGATGAAACGTAGATAGAGTACGGAAAATTATATTACGAAATGGATATTTAATATAGAATAAATTATAATTAACGATGATGATTTTTATAAGCAACTTATATTAATTATGTATACTTACATATATTTTTCCGTTTTCCAAGAGCTTTATAGAATAGATTTTATGTCTACACTTTCAAAAAATCTTAATTATAAAGTTGTGTTTAGTAGAGATGGCCTTAAATGTTCCGAAGGGAACACTTACTCCGCTAATATAATATCTGATGTCTTTAGACTATTTGGAAAGGATAAACGGAATTTCTTTATTTTAAGTCTACTTAGACCTAAATTATTTTAATATACTTCGCGCCGTTCGAGAATACATATTTTACAGTCGGTTTTTGGTTTTTGATTTCCCCACGATGGTAAGAACAACATCAATCCATACGAGGGTAAGAGCAACATTGCCTCCCATTTGTTGATAATGTAGCCATAAATATATTTTTTCTCAAAATTACTTATAAGGTGGCGAAGTCGATACAATAAAATTCAGTTGAAAAAGTATCACATAAAATTATTTTGATAAAGTAGCGAAGTAATTCTTTTACTAATTTATTCTATGTACGTCTACCAAATTCCCTCTAACTCCGCTTTTGTATTGGTTCTGAATAAACATACTAATGTTTTCGGCAATTTTCTCGGCAAAGTTATTTTAAGTTCAAAGGATGAATTACCGTAAAACGAAATGGGGAAGGTCCAAATAATTTTCAAAGCTCTTGTTTTAAATAGATTGTGAAGTATGATTTTGTTAATGTGAAATGTGAAGGCAAATTAAATTAAATTTAATTGGTAGGTGGTGAACTTTAATCGGTTATTACAATACAAATCTTACTTAAGTTTGAATATTATTTTCGATCTGAGTTGTATTTATGTTTTCGTTACAGCAAATGACTGCTCTTTAATGTGTTCTTGTAAGAATTAATACATCACTTATTTTATTAAATGATTTAAAACCTTTTTGATCTTTGATTTTCTTCTACCCGACTCACTCACTCGCATAAAGTTCTTTTTGAACTTCTGATATGATATGATACTTCTTTTAGAATCGTTGTAATTTGAAACTCCACGAAACGAACATGCGTTACGATAGCAGTTACGTTACGTTACGTTACGATGCGCCACTACAACTAGATGGCTCTGTACCTCTTTCTGAATCACGTTAACGATTTATCGTAGCTTTTGCAACAACTCAAATTTGGTTTATGCGAATTAATCATTATTAAGTTTCACTTCTGCCGTGTGTGACTTGCACACACATTTTAGTAAAGTTGATTAGTAAGATTCTATGTAAATTCAATCGATATGAAGAATACACAGGCTTAATAATTATTAACTTATTAAGCCTGGCTTAATAAGTTAAGGCTTAATAGATATTCAATAAACGACCGGAATTCCGGTCGTTTATTGAATATCTATAGGGTCTTTTGGATACAGATTTATTTATTTAATATTGAATTTGTAAAAGTTCTGTTTTTCGTAGTAATCTGCACTTAAGATTTTTATTTATTACGAAGTGAACAGAGATCGTAGAAATTTCTATCATTCAAAGAACTGGTAAAATGCTTCATTTCGTTTTGCATTTTAAATATCAAAGAAATATAATTATTCATCATACCATACCAAGCTGGTCAAATATAAACTTGATATTCTTAAACATTACTTTGATCAAACTTAAACCGATCTGGCTGTAATGTAATAAATTTGTAACTTAGCAGTGACATGTGTAATGGTAGACAATGTAATGTAATGTGTAGTGGTGAGATTCTTTAATATGATGAGGTGTAGTAACAACGGGGAATGAGGTGAGGCGAGGCGACGGCAATGGGGTGAGGTGCGATGATTGACATTGCGCAGAGCCGTCATTACTGAAGAAAAATGGGAATAAATTATTATTGGTTAAAGAGTATTTTGCTAGTGTCTTATCTATACAAATATATACTTCTATACTAATATTATAAAGCAGAAGATTTCGTTTGATTGGTTGAGCCCGTTAATCTCAGGGACTACTGGTTCTCATTGAATTTTTTTTTGTCTCCAATAGTATTACGAATTTATTGAGGAAGGTTATAGGCTATGTAACATAACGTTATGACTAATGAGAGTGGAACAGTAATGAAAAATGTTGCAAAAACGGGAAAATATTAGGCAAATATCATGTATTCCGCGACAATATATGTCAGATTTTAACATTTTTAACACTATAAACATTTCTGCGGTATTAAAATTAGTTCTAAAATAATACATTATCTGCGAAAGTGTTTTAATAAACATGATATTAAACCTTATCCAAATAAATAAGATATTTATCACAGGCACTTAGTTTTAATCAAAATTGCCTTTGACAGCATTCAACTTCAGCGAATATGTAAGAGTTATCATAGTTTTAAAAGAACTATGCAACAAAATAATGTTTAAATATCAAGCGTGCGTTAATGTTGACGGGAGCGGGAGGACGGTTTGCGCTTGGCGATTGTGTCCAAATGCACTGTAGTTACAGTAGATCTACTGTATTTTTATCTATTTTAATGTATACTGTAATGGTAAAAATACAGTATAGAAATCTACTGTATTTGCCAAGAGCAAATAAAAGTAGAATTTTATAATTTCTTTTCATATAAATATTTACAGTTTATTTCTAAATTTGATCGAGGTGTGACCTTTCATTGATCCCGAAAGTGCATAGAAAATTGTTAAAGTAGAAAAGTTTTTTTTTAAGTAAATTTCCCTTGAATTGTCTTTAAAATGTGATTTACTGTAATTTTATACAAAATACAGTATTTATAAGCAGGAAATACTGTACTTTTATAATCACGATCTGGAAGCACTGGCTACGAGGTACCATGCCGCGCGGCTTAGACGCGTGGTCGGCTCCTTGCGGAACGGTTATGATATCCATATTTTATAAGACCTTACTACTATTTTTACCAAGTGTCCTTTATTCTTCTGTTTCCCGTGTAATTTTTACTATATTTATTTTTAGTGATCATGTTCTTAAAATAGTTTTATGATACATTGTTATGTAACAAACGCGGGTGAAACCGCGTGGCACAACTAGATTTATATATATATATAGCATTATAAATTTGCATCGAACTCATTCTTTGTTTATTCTATATTTTTTACAATCAGATACTTATATCTTCTAAACTCCATAGTCCAGACTTAATAAAGAGCTATCTATCCCAAATTTCAGGTTAATTTACTACGCCCATGTATCATGTAAATGCCTCATGAAATTTAATCACATTGCACTTAAATAACCTTTTGCTGTAATCATAATATCTTATTAGCTGCTCACCTATTTTTCTACAACCTTTTACCTTTATATTTAACCTTTATGATACCTTTAGCATTTACTTTTGTCAGAAACATACTTATGTGTAAAGGAACCTATCATTATATTACTTTTTTTATAAATAACCCACTTATTAGAATGATATTAGTTTTTCCTGTATTTATCCCTGTTTACTTTGTATGGGCTGTTTGTTGTTATTCACCAGGAATTACCAAAGCACTGGTTTTTTTCCCGTACCTATATAATAAGTTATATTTTTGGTATTTAATTAGAACCTACAACCTAAATAATCATATAACTCTTTCTTTGGTGTATAAATTAAAACGTTCATTAAATAACGTAACTATGTTAATTATAGTAGTGTTAAGAATACAGTAATTTGACAAAATCGCTAATATATTTCTCGATGATGTACCTCAACGTGCCAACGAGCAACTAAAGTTTAAAGAAAATCTGTCTTACCTGAGCTGGTTGCTTAGAAAAACTATTTCTGTAACTTGCTTTGCGTATGCAGCAGGTACCTATACCTATATGTTGCGAGCGTTTGGACGTTTCAATTCAAGTAATGCTTGGTATGCAGTAGGTAGGTACGGAAACCTACATACAGACGTACGTACGTAACGTACGTACATACAAAATATATTCACTAATTTGTTCTTAATGCTGAAGTCTCTTGTAGCAAGAATAACTTATAACATAGTAAGAGCTTCATTAATCAAATTGATAATTTTTGCACACCTGGATTAGCAAATAATTAATGTAATTAGATTGCTTTGCAATAATCGAAGGTGTCAAGATGTCGTTACACGTTTCAGGATTTTCACAATGAAATTGATAAGAACGACTGAAACTAATCTCGTCCTGCTTAATAAACGTTTAATCAAACAAGTCGTTCTGTTAGAATTGCTGAAGCGATTGAAATTCGAGTCAATTGAAAGTTTTGTAAGTAATTCACAGTTAACGCTTTAAAATGAAGCGTGCAAAGTTGAATACGTCGATATCATCAGACTAATTGGATCAGGAATTGGATTTTATTGGACTGAAAAACGTTCGCGAATATAACACGCGATATAGATTCCGGCGGCTCGGCGTTGAGGCGAGCAACCTGCGCGCATTATGGCTTTTATCTTAAAATTACCGACAGTGATGGATGACGGGTGCCGACATAATTCATTTATCTACGATTAAGGGCCGGGCGATACCCGGCTGATGCTCGTCAAACAACTATAAACGGGCACGTCGGCAGCGCGGCTCCGCTACGTGTCCGCCTGCACTAACTTCAACAACTCTGAAAGCCTTCCTTTCAGAAACTTCTTCATGAATATCCCTATTATGCCAGAAGCTTAGTAACTTTATTAACTTCTGATATTACGTATAAGATAAAATCTTAATAGCGAAGGTAGATGCTAGTGTTTAATAATTCACACCGACTAACGAAACATGCTGACTATTTAACTGGTACATAGTGATAATAAATTTTCATTACCATCTTGTGCCTACGATACGGTCGGCATATTACTACTTAACCTTAAATTTATTTATTTTAAGACGCTATTATTAAATAAGCTCAATAAGCTTTTAAATAAGCAATTAGCTTACAAACTTTGATAGAGATAGATTATGTAAACTAAAAACCATTTTGTCCGAATGGAAATGTACCTACATTGAAATACCAACTTAAGACGCCTACAATAAAAGACGCCTACGTTCCTGTTTACGTATTTATATAAACAAGCAGACAATGAAAATAGAATGAAAATGTACAATAAAAGAAAAGATTGGAGGTCCATATCTGTATTTAATATCGTGCTTAAGGTGCATATGTAACAATGTTTGGGTACGGTTTAGAGATAAAAGGAAAAATAAACAGTGCATTATCATTAATAAGCTCTATTTTATTGTAATATGCATTTTACTAAATTAACTACTTATAAATTAAGCAATAAATCAATTTCTACACGAACTTTTTACCTATTTTGTTTCTAACCGATAAATACATAAACCTACTCAAAATATAGTCATTAAAGAAAAGTAAAAAATAAAGAACTGAAAATTTATCAAACCCGCAATACAAACTGAATGGAATCTTAAAGCCAAGACCCTAAGTAGTAACGAATGACAAGTACTGACCTGGAAAACCTCGCACCGTTCAATGCGCGTTTAACGGGAGCACCACAATCGATGCCTTTTCATGAACATTGTACAGCTGTAAGGAACGGAAGAATACGAAAATATAACATTCTTTCAATCTGTGACGACGGGTAAGCTTGAATATAAATAATAAATTAAAATTCTTTCATCTATTGACATGACGATAAACATTTACTTATTGTAAGTTGTGAACTAATGTAAATAATTAATGAAAATAAATTATTTTGAACATATGTTCAAACTTTCATAAGTACTCACTTTTTAAGATCTCATGAAAAACACTGACGTAATTACACATTAAATACAACAAATTTAAAAATAGATCGTCTGTTTGTTTTGTTTTTAAAAACAATATTTTAAGTAATCAACTTAGTATACCTGCCAGTTACAATAATTATGGTTTTATATTAGAGTCATTGTAAATGAATAGTATGTATTACTTTGATAGATTCTACACAGTTTGCTCTTGGTCTGTTGCGATAACCGCAAGTGAAACGTATGACAAGTACTGACCTGGAAATGTTTGCGCCCACTAGCATTGAACTATGCGTATCCGAAGTAAACGGGCTCCACAATCGATGCCGTAATTTTCCAATACAATACGGAAGTACACAACGATCGTCTACATCGCAGCTGGGCGCTGGAATAGAGGGGTTTCACGCCATAGAAAATATTTTCATGCTGGAATTTACGGTAAAAATTCGTAATGGGTTGACTGCAAATAGGTGAACATTTTCACGCGTATAACGAATTGCTTACCAAGTTCCTGATGTTGTAGGTGATTGAGACCGCATATCAATATGAGAAAACCAACACCCAGACCCAGTTCAAAAACACGTCATTTACGTACCTGAATAACCAAAGACCTAACCTAGGAATGTTACCCCTGCGCTTAGCAGATCATCCTGAAAGTGGTGACGTGGAAATAATAAAAAAAAATATTAACATCAAATCATTTCCTATAATCTTTATTATTATGTGTCTTACAATTGGCAAACAAAAATATCAAATAATACGACTGAAAAAAAATGCTATGAAACGAGATATTAACCACTACAATGTAAAATTCGATTTGATACGCAATGACTATAAAACTTTACGTGTTTTTTTTAAGGAAAACACTCTAAAAGCAGTGTTTTCCTTAAAAAAAACACTCAAAAGTCACACAAAGTCTCAAAAGAGACTTTTGTTTTTGAGCATAAACGGGTGTCGATATGTCGATATGTTGTGCATCGCTTGTGAAAGTCACGTCCTGATTGACGACCAATCAAAGTGATTCATTAGACTTTGCAATATCTGTTTTCTTCTGTCTCTTTGAGGCTTGACCCACTACCTCAATATACCCCCCTTTCCCCTACTACTAGTTACTCATATGAAAATGTTTTTACTACGGGCGTGTATAACCTATTCCTTTCTGGTTAGATCTCCGGAATCCTTATAAAAAACACTTCACCAGGCGGATAATTTTTGTTCTTTAACTACAAATTTTGGAGTCTATTTATTCCCCTCCCCCTTCTCCCCCGCTTAGCATAGGGTGAGAAAAAAGGCAGTCATGAGGTTCTCTCATAGAAGTGAAAATTTTAAAAAATAAGACACGGAGGCATATCTATGTACGTATATTCACAGGATACATATAGCTCATGGAGAGCATACGGTGACGATGATGCGAGTTCCATGATTATTACCCGACTACGACAGAAGGAGGGTTACTTTTTTCGAGTGTATCTATGTATGTGTGTTTGTTTGGATGTATATCTATTTCCTTGGCACACGCTATAGCCCAAACGGCTTGATTATGACATATCATATTTACAAAAAAAATATATAAATGTATTTAAAAATATTCCATATTTTTATTATAACAACAATGTGTATATCACATTAAAAGCTAGAAAATATAATCTCTAGAATATATGTACATACATATATATTATAATACTTTTACCAGCCTATTTTGACGAAAACTCATATTAAGCGTTAAATTAAATATATCATTATGAACAAAAAATCGTTTTAAACTGTCGGTGTTTTAATATTTTTAACAATGGTACTAGTTTCTTCACATTGTTCTTGTGTTAGTGTCTGTGTCGGTGTGTATGCATGGTATAAATTGTTTATTTTCGATGGAAAATAATAACAATATTTAAATACCAACTCATATACCTAGCAATATGCGATATAATACACATCTAAAATATTATTAAAGTTGGTACACTTATACTGATTATTCAATCCTTACAACTTTTTCCTTCTAGGCGAAACAATATCATCGCCGGCGGACGCCTACATCGACGCGTGGTGGTCTGCATCCGGTGGTTTGCTCTTCGGGGCCAGCGGTTTTTTGACATTAAGCTCTTGGAAGGACATCCCAGATTGTCTCCGCAAGAGCCATGCACACGCAGCTGCCGTTTGCGCGTTGGCGACCGCCGCACTTCTCACTATAGACGCTCTGCTAGCATTCTGTTCCGCTAATAGACAAGAAAATAACTCTCAGAAGCTAGGTTGTCAATCTGCTAAATGATTTTGAGATTATATTTGAAACGTGAACAGTAAGTTCCTGTAAATAAATGCTGTTATTGTACTTCGGTAGTATTTTGAGGTGTAAAGCATGTATTGTCTGATTATTTGTTTTAGTACGGATAATACGACATAGTTAGCTTAGTGCAAAGACATGTAAATTTTATGGCTGTTTTGTTATTTTAGAAATCTGACCCAAATCAGATAAATAACTGCAGGATTGTTACTCCGCAGTATTTTTATTCTCTAAAATGTACCAGATGTCTATTATGACTCTATGCAATCGATGTGTTTTGAAATAAAATGTAGATTTCCAATTAAGTAAATAATTTACAGGTACATTTATCAATTTACTTACTAGTGTTTTGACTTTTCCAATACACGCGAACTCTACATTTAATTCTGCAGTGAAAACAGCTCCATCTGTAAGAAGTTATACGTACTTTTAGGACGACATGGACTTGACATGAGGATTTAACTCGTACTATTTGAAGTAGTTCTAACCTTATCCACGAGATGTCGCTTTTAACCTTTTAAGATCATACTATAAATATTAATTTTATTAAGGTATCGTATTATAATAAGGTATACTTGGTAAAGTTGGTACGTATAATATGAACATGAACATAATTTTATTTTCAATTATTATTGTTAATTGAGTTGAAGTAATAGGCGCCCACTTGTTACTTCATATGTACAATATTTCTAATTGTATGCGTAGTTAATTCTTTAAATATGCATAACAATATTAAATTAAAGCGCCTAATTATTATTTCTGCCTAATAACAGCACTGTAATGCACTGTTGTGTTCTGGTCTGAAGGGGGTCTGGTCTGTGGTAAGGAAGACATACTTTTCCGTGGCATGCCATCTTTGTCCTTAGGAGAAGCAACGCATCTGTGGCGAACCTTAGATGAGACTTTAATCTTACCTAGGGTTGATTACTGATGTCCATGTGCGGCAGTAGCCTCTTACCATCAGTTGGGCTGCATGCTCATTTGCTACTTCCATACTATAAAAAATAATGCATGAATATTACGTAGGTTTTGGACCATAATCATTAAACATACTTAATAATGGGAAATTTAATTCAAACACTAATAACTTAACGTTATATAAATACGTAATTTTAAATACGAATTACAATATCTACTGCTTCTTTCCATATATAGGTATTTAACGAATTGTTAAAGAAAACCAGCCTTATTGATATCAAAAAAATAAAGGTAAACTAACATCGTTATGGAGCTTTGTGCAACCCTAGTTGTTGTATTAATAGGATGATGTTAATTAGACAATACACATCTTATTTAGCCTGTGTTTGAGCTCGGAGAAACGCGAAGGACAATTCGTTTAGCGCATTACGTAAGCTTTGATGTAATTGTTGGTTAAACTTTAAACTACGTGACCACATTCCATAACTATTTAAAAGTATACTTAAATGTAAGGTTAGCAACTATATAACATTTTCTTCGTGAACTTCATGTTAAATACGAGTACGTAAAAGGTTACGTAGGTACTTTTGACAATTTCTCCTTACGATATATAACCTATTAATCAAATGAACGATCACACTCGATATTCCGAGTTTAATTTCAAGGAATAATTTTTTAAATAGTTTAAACATAACATAAACGCTTCCTATACTCATAGCCCCACAATAGGATTTTCTCCTGTGTAGTGGGTGTTATGGACACACAAAGACGAATACACAAACAACCAGACCCAGACCAGAAATCTAAACTCATCATCCAGATGTCTGTCTG
>DWTU01002092.1:0-12023 GCA_018251515.1 Cecropterus confusis | reverse complement strand
ATTTATAGCTTCGTACAGTCGTACCATATACATACACGTTAAGCGAACGCTCAGCCGAGCTACATGGTAGGCGGAGTGGGGGGAGTTAGGTTTTATTTTCGTTACGGGATTTCTTGATTCGCCGCGCTCAAAGCCCGTGATAAAAGCTATGCAATAGCTTAAAAATAGTTAACCTTTTTAAACTATCAAGTATACGTAACGTATTCCATCATTATTCCAAGACCGCAGAGTACAGTGTCGAATTTTTGATATAATTTGCCAAGCGAGCGGTGAAAGGCACTGCAAGGCTATACAACAATGGAGATATCGATAGCACGCCGCCGGAAGACACTATCAATGCAGCTTTGTTCCACAAATCCTTCTGATTTAGCAATGAACTGCCATATGCACGGACGGTTTATCGAAACGCTCATTTATTATAACTAGACGGAGAGATAATTAGTTTTTTGCTGTAAAATGGACATTTTATATTACACATATATCTTATTCATAATGTTTTTTCTGCATATTTGTTAATCATTTTCTCTTTAATTTAAATATTATTTATTATAATTGTAAATAGAACAACAGTAATATTATTAGATTACTCCATTTCGTTTTGTGTTGTACTCGTAGTACTACTTTCAAGTGTGTACTTTCAATATGTACTTTCGTTCTTTTTTAAAGTTAATTCGGCAATTACAGTCTTCATCTTCAATCTTCAGATCTTACAAATGTATTCGTTTGATTATTGGCTAGACAAGACAAATATGTGGTTGCTGAAATATGTACTTCTCATTGTGTTTCTATTTAAATAAATAAACCTATAAGGCATGTAAAAATAAATACACAAAATGGATATTTACAGTATTAATGAAAAAGATGCTATGTTTTATTTTATGCAGTACTGATTAATGAATTTCTGCAGAAAATAAAATACGTAAGCCACGAATATTTTACTATTCCATATGTTACCATTTCATATTCCAATTTTATAGATTGAATATCTGCATTTGCTCCTGCAGTATTTACTTCGACATGATATCGGTCTAAGTTCGGCTGCTTTTCAAAATATTGGAATCCTTTCATTACGTAAGTATATTAGAACTTTCCTAACCATTAATCCTTTAGCATAAAACAGGACTTGTTTATTTAGAAAATACACATTTTAACAGAATCTAAATCTTATTTAAATATGTCCATTTTGTTTTCAACTACCTTTCGTGTACCTAACTAACATATAGAAAGTGTTAGTTAGTAAAGTCAGTTAAACTCGTTGTAGTTTCACTCTGAAAGATTTGCTATATAAGCAGTATTTTATTGTTTTAAAACAAAGACATTTGCCATGACAGCTTACAAATTAATCCGAAGGGGCAGCAACGCATACGTGAACTTTTAATCTTATTTTGGGTTGGATGGACATACAAATGTCCATTGGAAATGACCACTTGCATTAGGCGTACGACCCATTCATATGATGATTTTTAAGTAAATACTGCCACTTATAGTTCATTGGCATTCCTGAGGATCAAAATGATGGTCATATATACATAGTTGATGAAACAGAAAGTATTGTCACTGTATAACAATATTATAGTATAATGTATAATGCTATGTACATTCACTTACACACGCAGTCGAACACATACACAATCTCATCCACACTAAAACACACCACACGCACACACCACTCACGTACACCATATATACTCACATAATCACCACGCAAGCGTTCTCACACACACGCTCTCATAAATAACTATTATTAATAACTATACTACTTAAACTAATAACCATATATAATTGTTAACAAATTGTTAATTATTAATTATGTTTTCTCATCACTGTAAATAAATTAGACATAAGATTAAATATATGTACTATAATCCGTGTCTGAAGGGGGGCGTAAATGGCTGCGCCACAGTTTATGACTATTGCAGCTATTTACGAGAAGAAATCTGTTTTATGTATATTTAATAAATAAATCTTTGAAATCTTTGAAATATACAAGGTAGCCTGCATTCAACCTTCCTGTAAAACGTAAGAACTATTTTGCGGTAGAAATAAGCGTTACGGTGGTCATTTCACAGTTGCGCCACATTACATGGAACAACAATCAAACTTAACTTTAGACAAGACATTCTATTGATCTATTTACATTTATTTTTGTCTGAAATAAGCTGAATGGACAAGTTTTTACTTATAAAATTGCAATTCTAATACAATTAATTCTTATTCAAGTTAAAGATAGATATAACTTGGTATTTCCATTCTTCAATTTACAAAGCTATATATTACGAATTGATTTCTGACAGTACTAATCACTTTTATATTAGAACATTCGTGAAATACGAATTGCATAGAACTTAATACAATAAGGTGTCAAAACAAATTTAGATTAAGTAATTGTTGGCAGGTTTGTGTAACAACACTTGTTACGTGCTTACTTAGAGTGTTACTTTAGTTGCAATTAAATAAATTGCATGTAAAACATACCAACACGCGTAAAAAATAATCGTGCAATAACTTAGTCACAATTTGTCACTCGGAAGAGCCTTTTTGTCCAACAATATTTCAAAGGGTATAAATGAGGTTTAAGAATAGAATAAAACTGAGCTAAAAGGGATTTTTAATAAAAAACTTTTGACTAAAATTGTTGTATTTTTTGCCAGAACAATTTAATTAAAGACTTTTAAAGAGTATCCGGTTTCAATTATGGTTTAAAAAAATCCTATTTCCACTGAAATATAACTGATCAAATTTTGAGAACTTTTAAAAATCTACTTAAAATTAAGTTTGGTGCGCTTTTAAAGAAATGTAAGTAGTGAAGCACCGTATATAACTTTAAACCTAAGTATTTCAAATTTGTTGTTTATCATGCAAATTTGAATTGAGTGAACTCGGAAAATTGTATGCTTAATACTTTGAAATATATCACCTTATGGATGTTTTTAGTATAAACATTACAAAAGACAATAGACTTTATAAGATGTCACTATTTTATTTTCTGTTTTAAATTATAAGAAAAAAAACCTTACATAACACGTTACAACGATTATGTTTATCAAATTTTTGTTTACCACATACGGGCACTTGAACTACATTAATCTGTAGGTGAATATGTACGTAACCAGATGTAGTAACATATTATATAATCATAGTAGAGAGTCTAGATACACTTTGTACGTGTCTTAATTTGCTAATATCTTTATTGTGTTGTAATAAGAAATATTTCTTTGTACCTTACATTCAAAAAAATCTTTTAATTAATATGTTTTATTTTTTATCCCATAACTGTGTTTTTTCTTAAGGCGATTCCATAAATTCTCGATAAGAAGACAAGAATTGAGAGTAAAATTTTCAGGACCTGACGTCATGTCTATGGATACATTCTTATTTTACATGCTATGTTATGTTATATGCTCGCTTGAATTCTGAGCTTTTTGCTCAAAGACCGATTGCGCCATCACAGATCACAGATAATTTAAAGAAATTTATCTTCGCCGTTACGTGCGTCGATAAAATAATAATAGCTCAGGCTAACGGATTTATTTTATTTCATCGTTTCGTAACTTTAGATTTTTTTTTTGATAATAAGTATTACCATAAATTCTGAGTATAAAAAATATTAATATCAATTTAAAATTCCGATTAAATTAGGTAACAGTTCATGTGTTACCCGTTTTTATTTAAATTTGGTTTATGTTGATTATGATTTTGAAAAAATGTAGTTCAAACGTTAAACGTTCATCATATATTTCAAAATATATTTTTAAAGGCTTAACGCAGACTGGATCTCATTTATTAAGTATTGAATATACATTAAAACTTACGATTGTATTTTTTATACCTAGTACATTCACCGTACGAGATAATTAACATACTCGTTCATAGCTAATTTAACAATTACCACAAAAAAATCTGCTATTGGATAAATGGTTTCGAAACATTTTCGATATTGAAACTTGTTTTATATTATAGAATTAGCAAATGAGCATGCAGTCCACCTGATGGTAAGAGCAATACAGGCAGATATAACAGCTCCGGTTAGGGCTAGAATCATATCTAATCCACGTGCTCCTAAAATATAGCAGCTTTTAACACTTATTACCGTCAACCCATTATCGTCCCACTGCTGGGCACGGGTCTTCTCTCAGATTGAGAGTTTCAGGCCGTAGTCCACCGCGCTGGCCAAGTGCGAATTGGTAAACATCACACAGCTTTGAGAACTTTTTTAAAGAACTCTCCGGTATTTAGGTTTCCTCACGATGTTTTCCTTTACCGTAAAGTAGTGATAATTAACTTCCAATACGCACATAATTTTAGAAAAATCAGTGGCGTGGGATTTGAACCTCGGACCCTCGATTGAGAGGCCGAGATTCAACCATTAGGATATTACTGCTCATGAACTTAATACATTATAATCTACATTAATCTACATAAATTAACAGACAAATTTTGTAGACTGATGCATTAATCTTCTAGAAACAGGGAATATTTCTTTTCTATCATATATCATTAAATAATCGTTTTCACCAAAATTTTCATTATAGGCGCCTATAATCCCTCACCATATAAATGCACCCATAGGTGTGCTCTAAGCATTATTGTAATACGTCCGTCAGAAGTCTTGCTGACGTGATTCAGAAGAATGCCATTAAAATGAGGAACTGACTCCAAATGCCACGTGCTCATAAATTTATTGAGGACGATATTAAATATCACGAATGTTATGATCAGCTATTTAAATGTGTATCATTGAAATAGAACTATCAATATTGTTTGCACTTTTATTTTAAATGTGTGAGTTGAAATTTATATAGCAGGTACAATAATTCAAAGCTTCTAAAATGTCTTGTGACTTGTAAAACTTCTGTTTTCTAGTTTTAGGGTTTTAAAAAAAGGCTATAATGGTATAAGCAGTTCCAACCTTATTTTCATCAGGAGCAGCAGCATATTTTTGTTCAATATTTTATAGCAGTACTGTCCCATTATTGTCCTACTGCTAGGCACGGGTCTTCTCTCAGATTAAGAGAGACATAGTCCAATGTGCTGGCCAAGTGCGAATTGGTAGACTTCACACACCTTTACTACGTTTATTTTTAAAGAATCCTCAGGTGTGTAGTTTTCCTCACAATGTTTTCCTTCACCGTAAAGCAGTGTATATAATTAACTTTTAATAGGCACATAATTTTAGAGAAATTAGTGGCGTGTGCCAGGGATTCGAACCCCGGACATTTGATTAAGAGGCCGAGTTTTTAACCATTCGGATGTCACTGCTCTTACTTTTCTTCTACGTGAACTTAATTATAAAAGTCCATGATCACTTATAATCAAATGGTCAGTATGCTCGTCTGCTTCTATTAAATTGAAAACAAATATAATCAGCATCAATTTATTACTCCTTCAATACTGAGAACTTCTCGTTTCCTAGAAATAAAAACCGAGATAATTAATTTTAAATTCTCATGCGATTTCGAAAAATAAACGGTGCGAGCTTTTGATTTAAGTCAAGACATTGATCAGACGAGAGGCTGAAATTGTTACGACTGTTCTTATAAGCTGCTACATACTATTTTCTCGTAGCTTTATACATTCTTTAACTATTTTTGTAGATTTAGTTACTTTTATTATACTTACCGGATAGGTACCGAAATATTCTACTTAAGAAAAAGTTATTAATCAATTATGATTATTAACAACTACAGTGACTATAAGACCCTTATTAAAGGTAAAGCTTGGAACGGAAGAAAATTCAAAGATTTAAGATTTGATAAAAGTAATAATAAAATTAAAATGTACGTAAAAATACATCCGATCTATTGAGATTTAACAATACAAAAAAAAACGACTCTCGACTCTCATAGTTATACTCAATATTCTCAGAATTATAGCACATAAATTAGTCACCCTGACAAGCGTAGTTGCAAGCAAAGCAATGAATTTATAAACACAAAAATTGGATAGAGTTAAATTTGAAAAAGTAAATACATTATAGGGTTTCAATTCTCCACCTTTTAAGTCATAATAAGAAGAGCTTATGCTCTTTCGTTATTAAAATATCTAAGCCTTCCGGAAACCAAGTTTTGCCCTGAACGATTATTGTAAAATTTAATGTATTTACTATGACATATGTTATGTTACTCTTCACCGACCACATTGTTTATATTTTCATAGAGAGATAAGTCATTGAGGGCCGTATCACTGTTTCCGAAGCGTTGCAATAAAAATTGGTCCAGATTCCACATCGAAAATAAGACGTTTTTTGGTCGTCTGCCAAGTTCATTATGAGCGTTCATGAAATTTCACATTTGAATTATTTTACTGTCTGACTTATGGCCGTTACTTAAATATTTGGTAAACAGGAAAAATATAGCTCTGATCGATCAAATTTAATGTGTTGTGCTGAAATAGCATCTATAAGTGGATCGGAGCGATATAATACAAGAGAACGAATTTTAAGAGCGCCGCACTAGAATGTTTATGCACGAACAAAATTTGGTAAACGTTAGCTAGTAACAGAGTTCAGACTTTGGACTTAACTAATCACTGGAATGGACGGAGCTAAAATTACGCACTCATTTAATCGAAGTAGATTTTCTAATCTAATAGAGCAGGCAAATTCGTAAACGGCCAATCGAACAATGGAGACCGCGAATCTAATTATTGACCACTCTCATGCAATGGACAACAAAGCGCTGGACATTGCATAATTCCAGTGTAATACGCAATCTAACAATAGAACCGAACATTAGGCGTGATTCATCTCGCACTGATCCCTGCAGGCGAAGATTATCGAACTGGAGCACTAACACTTGCGGGATGCATTAAAACGCACGTGAGCCCAATTTACGCCTGTAAATAATTTCCTTCGGCTTCCAACAAAGTATTAGTTGATGCATCAAACGATATGACATTTGTGGCTAATAAGTTTGAGACATTAAAATATGGCGGATGCTTTTCCGTAACAAAACCGAATGTGAAAACCGATGCGCTAACTAGTGCCCCCTTATTTATAGTATGCCATCTGTCAGATTGTAACGGCTCCAGTTTCAAATTGAAACAGTGATGTGTTCTAATTGGATTGTATTTTTGTTTAAAGTGTTTCTAATAAGCTGGCTGGAATCACGCACATTGTTGCAGTAACAAACACAATGACATGTGTTTACGTGTTCGCAATTAGATCATCCATTGATGTATTGGTGTTGGTGGATCAAGTCCATTGCGTACGCCGCAACGTCTTGTTAAATAAAAATAATTACCTCGTTTAAAAAACAATGTATATTGAAATTGAGTAGTACTTTGAATGAATCTTTATTTTTATGTTGTCCACTATTTCCATTGTTTCCCGAATTCATTAATGATTTCTTACATTTTTCGTTTTCCGATTCAATAATGTTAGTATTTCCTTGATTTCGTTTCGCAACAAGAATCGGCGCAAGAGTACTGTCCGATTGAGAAGTAACGAGTTCTGTATCTGGTACTGATTAGCGCGTGCGCATGTGTTTGTCGAAGTAGTTATGAATAGACCCGTATGTGTTGTTGCGCATTAAGTATGCTTTGGATTTTATTATTTAATGATTCATCTTAGGGATATAGAAATAGTCAGGAATGCTTGCGCCGTTCGCGTTGAAAAGCCAGTAATAATAGAATATTGGCGCATCTGCCCCACAGTATAAGTTTTAATGTTATTACTCCTATGATATCTCCAGGTTATTTTAAGCGTGTTTTATGTTTTTAATTGCGATCCACGGATTATTTTCCAGCCGTGAACTAAAGTTTTACAGCTGTTTTATAACGACTTCGCCGATGACAGAATTAAGATTGTTTATGATATATTCTCGACCGAATTATAAAATCCGCGCAATAAATTTTGATTTTTGTTATGATGCTATTCATTGTCACTGTTATTTGTTATTATTGCGATGCCTCTTAGATATAGCTTTTCGTGTTGATCTTACCTTTGAGTATTAGTAGATATAATTTAATTCATGTTCATTTTTAATTTTATGTTATGGTGTAACGTAATATTAATAATATATTACATTTCAAAACCAAACATTACCTTTATATTCTTTGTAATTATTGATGGTTATATCTCTTTATTTAAAATCAGTTAAAGGTATTAAAACCTACGTTGTTCTTTAGAAAACTCGTTTTATTTATTGATTTTTTTTAAATGTAAGCAATAAATTTCTATCCAGCACAACGAAAAATCTTCTAAGTTATGAAATCCGTTACACAAGATGTTTATAAAACGAAACGAGAAATGTCGAAATTAAAACATTACATCAATTACACGTTACAATTACTCCGTCTAGGCAATAAAAAGAAGAATAAACGTAATACCAGCAATACTAAAAGTTTCGTAAAATAACAAGTGGGTGAATATGTTTCCTGCAAAATGTATAAACAATATTTCATCGTAATGGAATAGTTGGACGGAGTTGTACCGACGGGCTGTGATTTTGACACAAGAATTATATTACTCTTTGCATTGGCTGTATTTCACAGGGCCATTGAGGGCCATTGTACTGTTTTTACAATATAGTTGTAGTAAACGAGTTAGTGGTAAATTGCCACTGCTGCCCATATCATCAACCCCAGATAAGATTAAAATCTTACTTGAGGTTGGCAACAGATGTGTTAACACCCCAGAGGACTACGTTGAAGAGCCTCGGAGTATGACCTAACACAGCGGTCGGCAAGAGTCGGACCGCGGTCCGTATCCGAACCTCGGACCGCCAAATATCGTCTAATATGAACTATAATATTGAATAATACTTTCATAGAGCGGCCGTACCAGGCGTCAGCACATTGGTGGTCAAATTGCAAAGACACAGATGTGAAAAATTAACTAGAAGTAAAAAGGGAGCCATATATGAAATTAGCTCTATATTTAAACTGGCCTAGCGTCGGCTCTGTGGTTGTTTTTGAACATTTCAACAATAGCCGAACCCCAGTTAAATCTACTTGCCGACCCCTGGTTTAAAGGTTTCTCTATGTGGTTCGTCTCCGAATGCTCCACCGCCATACCTTTTTCTACCTAAGAACAGCAGTTTTGTCCGCTGCTGTTTTCTGATCTGAAAGGTGATATACTTATCCGAGCCATTTCAACTTAGTCCTCAAGGGTAGCAACGCATTTGTGGCTTACCTCAGGTAAGACTGTTCTGGTCTGGGCTTGATTACAGATGTCCATACTTATAGATAGACAGGTTGCTCGTTTGCTCCACAATAAAAAAATATTGAAACATTTAGTTAACTACTAGCACCTACTAGTAATTAAGTAAATGTACTTACTAAATACTTTCGCTACGGTTCAAACATAGGTATAAAGTAAAATACTAATATTTGGAGTCCAACGTAGAAAATTCCGTCCTCGATTGTATATTGCAGCTTAAATTGAATACTGTTAAATGTTTGTGCTTTGATTGCGGAGGCAAAGGCGCCTATTTCTGCCTAATAATACCAGCAGGATTTTGCAACCAGCGGTTATCTTCTAAATTTAGAGAGAAAAACATATTTTCGGAGTTTTTTAGAGCAGATTATTTAGTCTAGCGTACTATATTTCACCGTCAAATTTCGAATCAAGTTTTGGGGATTTTGGTTGAAATTTGGTTAAAATGAAAAGATTTTAAAAATTGATTTAGGAGAAAGGTTATCAAATACTTGGTAACGCTGAATAGCTGACTTAAGTGCTACTGTATTCTGCTTTGATGGATGTGGAAAATGACATACTTATTTTAAGCTATGTCATACTATGATACTTAGGCCACACGGGCGGACCTTAAGTATTATTCTAATCTTATCTGATGGTGATCACAGGTGTCCATGGGTGACATTGGCCACTAAAAATACTACCAAATAAATAGCAATTTAGTTAGCTACGTCAATTTCATACGAAAAAAATTGCAAAAAAGATCATGCCAGAAGTATAACCTGGAAATTCCAATTATGAAGCGGAAATTAATATTAACAGAAACTTTTTAATTTAATTCAGTAGCCTTATTAAAACCTCGGGGCATCAAATTAAATAAGTTAGACGTTGGAAAGTTTCAAAATTAAGAAATATTTCTTACTGTATATTTCGCTCTTCCCTACAAAAAAGTAAACGTTATGCAAATAGTATTAACAAAAACATACATTGCTGTGACACAAATATTATTGAACTTTTTTATTTTCTTAAAATGCTTACTTGACAATGAATAACAAACTATATTTTAGACAATATAAACAAATAAAACCTGTAAAGGCGAAATAAAGTAATTCCTTCCACGAAAGTCCGAAATATATAACAAGTAGGTACTCATATTTTCGGAACTAAAAATATTTTCGGTTGTAAAATTATTTCCATGTTTGGGTCCCAAAGAGATGCGCCGAGGAGTGAGTATAAAAGGTGTGAAAATCATTATATTTTGACGGTGATGGTACTATGGTGATATTATCTTGAAGTATTTTACGGATAGTCATGGGCGATAGAGGCCATTAACCATCAGGTGGTACAGTGCTATACTACAAGCTTCTTTGCCAATCTCACAAAAATACGATTACTCTACGCATATTTAGACATCCACTATTAAATAATAATCACCATAATCATCTTACAGCTCTATTCACAGCCTTTGCATATCAGACGGTAACATTAAAGTAATTGAACGTTCGATAATAATAAATTGGCTTGACCACTACCATCCTGACCCATGCTCCAATACCAGTCTACCGATGTGCACTTGGACAAAGTTGTATACCGTTAATCCCTCCCTTCGAAACGGTATCCCTGCCTTACAATGCGTAGACTTTTTTTTATAAAATGAAAGAAACAAACGAGTATGCAGTCCACCTGATAGTAAGTAGCCACTGCCGCCCATGAACATCTGTAATCAACCCCAGATAAGATCAGAGTCCTGATTGAATTTAGTCACAGATGCGTTGTTACCCCTGAGGACCAAGTTGGAACGCTTCGGATAAGTATTACACTTACCACACCCTTCAGTCCAGAACAAGGTAATGCATAACACTGCTGTTACTTGCAGAAATAGGTGTGGCGGTAGTGCAACCATAAAGAGTTCTACCACCTTTGAAACTACTATTGCATATTGATATATATTTATGTCTTATGTTGGATTTGCACAATTTATCGTTTTACAGAGATCGCCCGATAAAATCTAAACTATCTAATCTAAAATGTAAATGGCAAATCGAGTCGACCGCAATCGTAACTCGACTATTGCTGTGTGCCCACAGACCGAATGCGGCACTAACTAAAATCGACCGTGAAATTGCTCGCTCGTAGCACCCGATTACTCGCTTGTCCTACAAGTATTTGAAGAGTATTCAAGAATTTTGACGCTAACGTAGTTGCTTGTTATGTTTAATATTCGGGTGTAATAAGTCTAACGATTGTATCAAATAAGTGTTTTTTACAATATATAATCGTAAGTAGCAAACGAAGATACAGTAAGTAAGTAAGTAGCCGCTGCCGCCTGTGGACATCGTTCATCAACCCCAGACAAGATTATTCTAACCTAAACTAATTATGAAAAAGTCTCACCTGACCTAAAAAGTTTAACCTGCCCATATTAGTCTGACCTGAGATTGTATACAGATACAGAGTTTCACCTGAGAACTAAGTATGTCTCCCTTCAAACCAGCACACATATATTTTTATAATTACCCAGTTCGTCGAGAAGAATTGAGTTGTAGTACCGTATTAAATTATGGAGCTAAAATTCTATAATCACACCGGGTGGTGTGATCACAGAGAAACAATAAAAATATTAAGTGATTAAGTCTCTTTCCTATTTATACTGAATTAGATATTTAATCCCAAGAGAATTCGTTGCGATGCAGTCCTTATCAAAACGACCTACAGCAGAAGAGTACACTTCATTTACTTTTGAGTCCGGCTTATAATGGGGCTTTTGTTATATGTATAGTTGGTTATAATCCCCTAAATACTGTCAACCCATTATTGTCCCACTGCTGGGTACGGGTCTTCTCTCAGATTGAAAGAGCTTCAGGCCATAGTCCACCGCGCTGGCCAA
>DWTU01002091.1:0-12024 GCA_018251515.1 Cecropterus confusis | reverse complement strand
AAAAAGTGACTATTTCATCCTAGAAAAGTAAAGACGTAAATGTCGCGTCCCTAAATACTTGAAGCTAGTTCTAATGACTTTGGCGACCCACGTGGTGAGCGGTCACCGTACTGGTCTGACACGCAGTTATACCGGGTTCAATCTCCAGCCGGACAGACATCTGGATGATGAGTGTAGATAACTGTTTAGATATCAGACGGCCACATCTTAGTCCTCGGGAGTAGCAACGGACCAGTAATCGACTCCAGATAGAACCTCTGTTCTATATTAAATAGCGAACAGATGTCCATGGGCGGCAGTACTTACTATCAGGGTGACTTGTACTTCATTATAATAAACTAGTAACATCGTTAAAAACATGAATACGAAAACCCGACTGCTTAAAACAAAATTTTTGTTCATAATGTATATATTTAATTTAACACTTACAAGAGTTTTTGTCAAAATAGTCAAGTAAAAGTACTCGTATTACAATATATATAATTTATGATTGGTTTCCTATATTTCCAAGGGAGATTTTTTAAAATTATATAGCCTATATCGCTCTCCAAACTGAGCAGATTCTAATGATATGTCATACGTCACAATCCGTCAAACCGTTTGGGCTGTAGCGCGTTCCAAAGAAGTGGATATGCAAACAAACAAACAAACATACATACATACGTTCGAAAAACATTACCCTCCTTCTGACGCAATCGGATAAAAAGGAACTCACCCGAGGAGTACCAAGGCTTTCTTAGGGAACTTAAACTCGGTGAGCTGGATGCTGTTGGACGTCTGCTCAGCGGCCACGATGGCGTAACCCTCGGCCTTCTTCCGCATCAGGTATTCCTTGAGCGGCCGTCCGGGCCGGACCTCCTCTATGTTTAACCAACGGTCGGCTGACACGCTGTAAAGAGGACTTCATTGAGACGACTTTATTGGTAGATGTGTGGTATTTTTTGCTGTTTTATAATGACGGACGGACACAAACAATGTGTCCATATTTTATATTAAAAAAGTCCACTTTCTACACTCATAGCCCCAAAGTAGGATTTTCTTCTGAGTCGTGGGTGCCATGGACACACAAAGACGAATACACAAACACCCAGACCCAGAACAGAGATCTATACTCAACATTCAGATGTCTGTCTGACCGGGGATCGAACCCAGGACCCACTGCGTGACAGGCCGGTATGGTGACCGCTCCGCCACGCGGGTCGTATATTTAGTGCTTTATCAATATATTTTTACCATTTTACTACGTACAACGGTTACGAGATTTATCAGAGTAAAGAAACTATCACTTGGGCATTGTAGGCTGTATTGGCATGCCTGGTATACCAGGCATCTATCAGGCATCCATGCATATATTTACGTAAAAACGAATAAGCTTTGTAAACCGTATCTGTGACTTTTTTTGAGATTTAGAATTTATTTTTTAAGCTATTGTATAACGTTTATCGCTTGCTTTGAGCGCGATGACTGAATCAAGAAATTCCGTAACGATAATAAAACCCAATAACCCGCACTCCACCTACCATGTAGCTCGGCTGAGCGTTCGCTTAACGTGTATGTATATGCTACGACTGTACCACATACACGTTATATAATAAACCTATATTTTCAATGATAAAAATTCCTGAATAACCTACACGTATTGTAAGATATTAAAAATATTTTAATATTAAGTTCTCATTTATTCAATAAAAGAAAAAGAAAATCTTATCTCTGGTCACCACGCTCAAAAATTGTAATGAATTAATTAATTTATGTCAAAAAAAAAACTTCAAATAATGTCTAGGAAAAAAATACTGCACAAAAAATAATTATAATTGCATAAGTTGATAAAAATGCTATGCAATAGCTTTGCCGCGGCAGTCCCCGAGTGCTGCACGTTTTTCTTTCAGCATATTTTTCAGCTCTGGTGGACATTTATTGTTATGTGAGTTACTGCGTTTACGCTTTTCTGTCGATATTCCACTGTAGTCAATGGACAGTTACGACATCTATTAAACATCTTTTAATAGGATTGCAATATTTTTTGACGCTGGCTAGTATTGGTCCTTAAGAGCTGATGAATAGACGACATACTTGACGAAAAAACAAAGGCGATTAAAAACGGAACAAACCTCAAAGACTGGAATTGCTTGTCGTGCAGATGTCGCAGGCTGTCGATGACGTACGTCATGACGCCGAACACCTCACAGGTCCTCGCCAGGCCTCCGAGATTGGGAGGCCGGTCGACAAGGGAGGCCACCACGACAAGGTCACTGACATTCTTCGACTGGAACATTATAAGTCAAAAGTAGATTATTGCAGTTAACATTGAGTTAGCTATGTTAGCAATAGCGGAGCATAGTGAAATGAATGAAAATGACGTCCCTGCGGGTTTGCGTTTAAAAAAGTATAATCTTTTATCGTAAAGGTACAATTAAAAATATATTCAGTTGAACATAGACCAGCCCCAGCTGTTTTATGAACCCCAGTATACAATCAGTCTTACATGAAGATAGTCATATACTATCCAAATCCACATTTGTAATTCTAAAAACGTAATAATTGCTACATTTGATCCTCGCACATCTAGGCAAGACTCATAGAAAACAGAAAAGAATGCGATCATATTTAATTAAAACGAGCAAAACTTACATTCCGGCGATATTCGCTTATCTCCAAATCGGTCATATTCCTCCACGGGATGTATTTCTTCTGGATCGTGATAGTTTCGTCCTGGGAATCCGTTTGGCCAGGGTGCGGCAACCCTTGATAGTGTTGGAATGCGTGCCATCTGTGGATGCCCTTCCATTCCACAAAGAACGCGTCATGGCCATCGGTGGCCACACAATCGTCGATCTCATTGAAGATCCTCATCGCAAACGGCGTGTCGATGTTTTCGTTACAGGACTCACAGCGTCTCTGCATGCTGTGGAAGAGGAACATGGCCGTCAAATCGCCGACGATGTCAAAAGTTTGCGTGAAGTAATCCTTCCTGAGATTCATGAACGAGTTGTCTTTCGCGTTTGCAAGTTCTCCAAGCGTCTTGGTCAAGGTCGTGATCATGCTGCTGTATTTCTCTACATTAATCTTCTTCTTTATAGTGCCGGTCTCGAACAGCATCATTGCGTAGTACTGGGCTGTTAGTCGCACAGAGAACACGGGGCCCATTGTGTGAGACAGGAGGAAATCTAGAACGAATTCTGTTTCTGACGCGTAGTGCGTACGGGCGGATATCTTGTGCCTCATCACGTAATACACGATCGTGAACTGACATATTACTGGAACCCCGTTAGCTGTCAAATAGTGCAGTAAATCGCTGTTTATGGAAATATCCTGAAAGTAGAAGTTTAATATTATCAGTCCACCCGATGGTTATCAAGTCCACATTAGAAGGTAATAAAAACCTTTGTGGTTCGACTCAGGAGGAATAGTTCCTACTATTTCTATAAGATAAAGGAGACATACTTATCAAGGCGTTCCAACTTAGTCTCTAAGGGTAGCAAGATATCTGTGGCCCGGATACCAATGGAAACTATCGCCAGACCTATTCTGCCGAATCGAATCGAATCCTTAAGGGGTCTACCTTTAAATAGTACTTCCTCCAAGTCAAAGAATCGTAAAAAAATCCGTATCACTTACCATTGAGTAAATATATAAAGCGATGTACCATAAGATGCATATTTTTACGCTGATATCGTGCGGGATCCTCAGCAGATTCATGCACCAGCTCGCTGTCTTCTTAACATCCACTCGCCTCGTCTTCAGAAAAATGAACAGCAAATTCTGGAGCGCTCTCAACAGCTTTCTGTGTGTTGTATTGTTTGTGTAATACCGTGGTTTGTTCTTCATCATCTGTTCTATTTCACCCATGATCCGTTCGGACACCTCGTTCAATTTGTTGACATCAGTCACTTTGTTCAACATTGTTATTGATAGCAATTGTATGTGCTGGCTGAAGACGTGCATGCTGCAAAGGGAGGCTAGGATAAGGTACTTGTTCCCTTGTCTCCAACATTGAAGGTTGAAACCGAATCTACTGACCCCTGTCAAATATTGTGAAATTATGTTTGTCCCTCCCCTACATTTTTTTTGCCATATAGGTATGTGTTTAAGTATGTGTGCATATGTATAAAAAGGGGAAATCAAATGACACTGCTAACTGAACTCATGGGTGTAGCTATAGCATTGTAAAGGGGGTGTCAAACAGCGGCGGTCGGCCAAAAGAGTAAGGTCGACTAATCGCAATTTTTTTTCATCCTACGCTAAGGGGCATCCAGAATAAATAGATTCCGGAATTGTCGACAAAAAATAAATACGGTCCTCCTGTTTAAAGATTTTATCTTTTCTTGCCAATACTAAGGACAGCTCTTGACTCCCTAAATCCCCTCTTATATAATCTATTTATAAATTTCTTCTGTAAAATCACGTGCATACAAAATTACACATAAAAGATAGAATAGTTACTTAAATACTTTACTTACTCAGGCACCATTATTCCTTGCATCTTCGACAATAACTCCACTGTTAAATTTTCTGTTATCCTAAAAAATAACAAACCTTTAAAAAACCTGCTATAGAACAAAACATAAGAAAAAAAATTGTAGGATCTAGAATTAAGTACTAAATAAAGTTACGCCCAATAATATTTAAGTATTGAGATAGCGACCGCCCATGAGACATCCCATTTTAGTTATAACAAATAGCATCACACCTGAATGAACTAATTCCATTTCAATTCTTAATTCTTTTGGTACCAAATACAAATATTTTGGTACACCTTAGATATCTTCCTAAGGTTCCTCTCCAAGTAGGAATCCTGTAGTAGTAACATCCTGAGATACTCTCTAGATGTGGCAGCTAATCTACAATCAAATCTAAGGTTACAATGAAATACTTGGGTGGCTTGAAGTGCCGTGTTGGTATCGATGAGCGCCATTAACCCTCTTCCCGTGAATGTCTCAAAGGGCGACTGAGAATCAAAATTCAGATGGGCAGAAGCATCTTCTCACGTAACATCAACACTAACTGCAGCCACCACGCATGTCAGCGCAATGACTATTGGACCCATTAGGAAAGGGATTCACACTTTATCTTACAATAATATAAAGTAATATAAAGAGCTCACCTCTGATCCTTCTTTGGCACAATTGCATACAGTAAAATGTTGCATAAAACATTTACCATATTGTCATACACCAGAACATTCTTCGTGCTTAAATGCTTTACCAGAAAATAAAGTGGCATCCGTTTGGCAACTGCCAGCTCTATCAAGATGTTATAATGACACACAACAACACTGTTGTGTTGAGGTAATGTGAGCAGAATGTCCTGTGTAATCAGTTTTACAAAATCATCAACACAAGTTATGTATTCTCTGTTTGACTTCAGCTCACAAATTTGTGTCCAAATTTGATTCAAGAACAGCGAAAGGTCGAAATTTACACTCGCATTGTCAATTAGCTTCGGTAGAATTTTATTGACGATACGAAGGATAAATTTGAGGCACCCATATCCACCGCAGTCGAGGACATCTTCCACAAAAACGAATAAATCTATAATATCGTTATCATTAGGTTCTACTGACAAATATGATATCACTATATCACATGCTTTCTCATAGAATGTGTTCTTCAATTTCCCACTGCCCTGTTTAGTCATATCCTTTCCAATCACCTTCAGTATTCTCAAATACTGCTCTAAGCTTAACATTTCATTCTTATGATGTTCAATTATTAGTGAGTTCTTGCATATGTAATTGATAATGGAAATTGCGAATGTTTTTTTATCTAGTGGAGACTCTTGGTCGTTTAAGAAGACACCACTATGAGCGTATAGTTGCAACAGCATTTCTTTAAGTTCCGAGTCATTCATTGGCATGCAGCCAATGGAGTCGAATAATGTAATTATGCCTTCAACATCAATGCCCGCACCGTTAGCCAGTAAACAAGATAGATATTGCAAGATGACTTTAGACTGCTTTATAACAGCAGTGTTTATCACTACCATATAGGGCTCCGATCTCCCAAAGGTCTTATTGAAAACATTAACCAAGAAATTTACATCAACCAGACATTGGGTTTTATTTGCATATGGTCTGTTGCAAATGTCAATGATATTCGCAGCTTTATCATTTATGATGCTCAAGAAAAATGGAATGCCATCTTGTTCATGGCCGCTGACATATAAAAGACCAATATTAATATTCTCGCATGAAGTAGTCATAACTTCGGCAAATCCATTTTTATCACAATCTGTTAGGTATAAGTTTTTCTTTATGTGTGCTGCGAGCGGATTCATAATATATGATGTTATTGGAGTTTCTGTGTGCAATTGTGGGTAGATGCTCACATAGTCTTCCCAAATGAATCCTTTGCAAGAATTCACTATGAAGTTAGATATATGTGCAAAAATAGCCTTCTTTATTACTGGGCTGTTACAAGGTATTCTCAAGATGTCGTTCAGGATTGAGCATATTCTCTTATGCCCAGCATGAAGCAAGAGTGAGGGGTAAACTACATCACCCACAATGTCGCTCAGATAATACAGTGGCACAGGGGACCATTTCACGCTTGGAATAGCTTCTAATATATTCAAAAGGGATTGCTTATCATCCAAAGCCTGTGCTATTGCTGTAGTTAGTTGCTTGCTGTCATGAACATTTTCATATAGGTTAATATCATTTAGTGCATTGAGGAGGGTCAAAGCCTCTGCTTTACTCTCAACCTTTATTTCTAATCTATACATGATACAGTTAAGGCGAACTTGTGCATTATCATGTTGGAGGCCGATGTTGTATGCGCAGCTCAACCAGCAATGCCCCAGGTGTTTTACAGACTCAAACAGCTTAAGTGATGGCAAGACAATATTGCTTTGGACTTCTTCCAAGCTGTCAATCAATATGAAGAAGTTATCCCACATAGTTTTGAGCATTTTCTCGTTTTTCTTATCCCAAACCATTACCATCTCCTCAGTATTTATATTAATGTCCTTCTGACTGCCCGTCAAGCTCTCTAAAGCTCTCTTGATTAGATAAATTGCACGTTTTCTAACAGCAGTGTCAGCAGATTGCAACCCAAAGAGGACAACCTCCCAAAATTCAGAATTTGCTGCAATACTGTAATCTGCATGCTGCCTCTCGGCTTCATCTGCTACTGGCAAGTAATGGTCAGCTAAACAGCTCAATGTATTCAGAGTAACTAATTTAAACTCCTTTGCATCCTTCAAGCAAGTCCAAAGCCTATCTAAAATGGAAAAGCCAACAACACCATTGTTGAAATGTGGGATTGTCTTGATAAAAAAGAAAGTTAGGATTTTGTCATTTGGACTGAAAACTACGTTTTCTAACGGGATCTGAAGAAATGGTAGCGATAACTTCTCTTGCTTGCTGATGACTGCCTCAAGGATGCTGCTACACAGTTTCAAGTCCAGCAGAGCTTTAGGGGTCTCGTCCGACATCGGGTCATCGTTCTGTTCAAATACTAACTGCTTCTGTGGTAGCTCAATGTCAGTGAGGATTTGCTGTAGAAGATGTTCAGACTTAGAGACGATAGATTTTGGATCTAACTTCAGTACCAAGTTGGTGATCTCACAAACGTCCTCAATGTTGTCCGCGGTGACATCTTTGATCAACTTCACCGCAAACTCATATTCACTCTCATTATTACAATCCAGTGATTCTTGCTTGTTGACAGCAAGTTTATACTTCAAGAAACGGATGGCGTTTTTCAAGTGCTTATTTGTAAATGCAGTCCGCACCATTATCTTAGTCAGCTGTGTATTTATTATTTCTTCGTCTAAATCCAACGAATCTAACAATGCTAATAATTCTTCCGAATTCATGTTTAGGCCTTTGATTTCACGTTAAATAACTACCGGTCTGTGCGCTATAGTCACTAATACATAAAATAATTAATTATGTTCTCAAAAATATGGGTACAATATTGTAAATTCATAATTCCACGCGGTTTTATTTACATCCATAAAGTACAATCGATATTTTGACACTTCTGAATAGATAATTAAATTATTGACAGTATTATTCAAATTATTTTCTCTATGATTGACCGTAGCAGTTGTTTTACTAAATTCTGTCGATTACCAAATCTTTAACTACGATCCTTTGAGCTCCATGTTGAGCTACCACGAATCGATATAAATTTAATCAATATTTTAATAGTCGTCTAATAACCCTCCAATACATTATTCAAATTCTGGATGCTGGAGTTTTTGGACATTGGACGTTGTCATACACAATCGAAATAGGATAAAAAAAAATAAAGTCGTTTTTAAAAACTTGCTTTTTAGTGACATCATTTTGTTTTTTTTTTGTATTCTACTAAGAAAACTCTCATTTGGTACCTAACATGGGGATGTTAGGTTCATGTCCATAAAAAATTATAAGTCCACCATGTTGGGGCATCAACCATATTGATTTTAGAATGACGACACTAACTTAATCACACAAACTAATCGTGTATTTGCAGATCAATCTATTGTAGTTTACTGATCTAAAACTCATTTGCCAAATTTGATCCCAAGAAACTTACAAGACTAGCTTTATAAAAGCTTGTAATATAAAGTGCGTGTGACTGATGTGCTGTTGGTACATTATCATTTTTGTTTATCTGCAAGATGAAAATATTTATGTATAGATAGGGTATCCGTTAGAAGTGTTTCCGTTAGAAGGCATTTAATTACCTGAAATCGTTACTTTACTAGTTTATAATTTTTCTTCTAAACAGCATCGGTAGCGTATAACTTATCTATACTATCGAAATGCGAATATGTATTATAATTCATCAGTAACATCTTCCGAATTATTACACTTAAATCCAAAAAGGCTAACAATGTGGCAATAAATAAATGTAAAAATTTTATCAAAAATGTTTTACTAAGTAATGACAGAAGTGAAATAAAACAGCAAGCAGCATTTTCACGTATTCTTTGTTAATAATCTCTATCGACATATTAACAATATTGACATTGCAAACTTTTATTAACGATTACCCCTACTTTGCTCAAGCAGTAGGGAATGGTTTATATGGCGGAGTTTGCACTGATTGGCTAGTACGCTAGCTCGCCAGCCAATGACGTCACATCCGTTATACGTATTGGAGAAAAATTATAAATATTTCTCTATAAAATTTACTGTATTTTACTCCATTAGAAGCTGCGTCTACAAAATATAAAAATAAAAAATATTTATGTAGTAGTAGACTTTGTATTATTAATATTCTAAAGGATAAAATAGGATAAAAAGACTAACTCCAGATTTTTTTTTAATATATTAAATTAGTTGTTGTTTTCTTATCATGACTTCATCAATTCGACATCATTTCCAGAATAATTACTAACGTATCTAGGTTCAGATTATGATTAATAAATCAATTTGAATTTTTGAAGGAGAATAATGTTTTTCGAGCATATGTATGCATGTAGTATGTGTGCATGTTTGTCCTTGCTTTGGCATGTGACATATAATTTGAACGTCTCAGTTTACAGTAGTAATTTAAAAAAAATGGCAACTGTAAATAGGGCAAAACTGAAAGGAAGGGACGCCTTTTTTATTAACATATCATAATGACAATGTCTAATAAATTGACCATTCCAAATAATATGTATTATTATAAATAGGTAACTCATAAAAAAACGTTAATGCTGTTATGAGGCAGAAAGAGGTTTGGCGGTAGTGTTTCCGGAGTCGAACCACAAAGAGTTCTACCACCTTCAAAACTACTACTTGTTTATATTATTGTTAGGTAGGTACAGTTAAATTTAATTTTATTAAATTATTCATGTCCACATCATGAAAAGAAGTAAGTTCTTCTATAATTAATTAAATAGTATTTACAAAAATATATTTGGACTGTAACAAAAAATTTTAAATTCTAAATTTTTAAATTAATTTCCGATTATTATTCATATTATATTATGCGGGCTCCTTCATATGTATTTTTTTTTACTTACGACATCCCTAAATTAGTGTGTCTGTCTGTCATTTTACTTTTGCCAAACTAAATTACAGAATAAATAGATTTGTCCAATCCAAGTAAAGTCACCAAAAATAAGAAAATTCTCAAAAATTCCATCGTTTATTTTCTTGTAAAATCATTTCAGTGATTATGTTTGCGTTTCTATTTCTTTTTAAATAGCACTACGATATAATTCTCGCGTTTTACCTTCCATTGTAGATCGAAACGTAGGTAAGTCGCAATGGAAGATAATTCTTTGAGCGATGACGAAATAAAGGATTCGCCTGTGAGCCCTAAAATGGGTGGAAAGAAGTTGAAGCTGAACGATGGGAGCTCTCAGGATAGTTTTAAAGAGACTGGTGAGTGTAGATCTCGGAGGTCGCAGTCTCATTGAAAATGATAATGTATCCATCTTGTTATGTTTTTTTACGTCAGCCAGTGCAGGTAAAGAGAAAGAAAAAGATGATAATGTGGACAGCGGATTGTCTGCGGACAAGTCGGAGAGCACGAGCAGCGAGGACCGTGGCGCGGGACCCTCGGATGTAGTGGCCAGTGAGATAGTTCATGTAGCGCCGTCCAGCAGCAACGTCCGAGCGATATTGTTGAACATCAGGCGACCCAGACGTTTGAGGAACTACAGGAAGCGTAAAACACCGGATGGAGGCGATTCAGATAGCAATGACTCCTCAAGGGACTCCGACGATTTGTCGCCAGAGGAAGGAAATATGTCTAGACAGGCAGACAATACATCGGATGCAGAAACAGCAACATTTTCGGATAGTTCTGCAAGCATGTAAGAGTTTGTTATTATTCTTCAGTTAGAAGCTAAAGTAGTGTATATAATATCCAACCGATAAAAAGATTTTTATAAACAGCCAGTTAAAATTTGTTAACGGTACATTTATCCTTTGAAAATTTTAACAATAAAGAATATTAATTTCAAATTTTATAATGATTCTTTTTTGCGATGTAGAAGCAGCAAATCCTCTTCAGACAGTAACTTTGAGAGCTCCAGCAGTGATCTTGTGCGAATTCCCTCTGAGGATATTGACAGTGAGGATGGGGTATGGTCCATTGACAATGAGGATGCTGAGGAGAACAAGGGCACACCACCCACCGTGCTCACCAAGACTCGACCTAAGCATAACTACTTGTTGTTAAGAGGTTGGCATGAACAGAGTTCTTATTAAAATTAAGGCATATTTAAGGTTTAACGCCTTCACTGCCCCTGACGCGTATGTGCGTTTTTTACACTAACTCTATGTGCCCTGAACGTGCGTTGGCGTTTCCATACAATGCTTATCTCTAGCCAAGTGCCCCCGACGCGTTAGTGTGTCCATTATTTAGAATCGGGGTTCGCCTAACGCGACTGTGAGTTTATTTATAATCGGTAATAGGTGTATTTCACTTGGAGCCACCTTAGTTTTTACTGAACTCATAAAATATATCTAAAGAATTTAACGTAGCAATTGTGCATTTTATATATAAAATACGACAATAATATTTGAATAAATAATCAAAACGAAAGCAACAGTGCTTTCGGCTAGTATTTCGTATTATTGATTTTTCATATTTTATTGTAAACATATCCGGTAATATTCGCATACAATGGCTTAAGAAACACTCAACTGTCAAGGTCACGCGGAATAATACAGATATGATTACATACTAGAATTAGTATTTATTCATAACAAAAGTAATAATATTATAATATAGGAAACACCAAAATTCTTATTATGAATTAAAACATACACATTCCGTTTGATCGAAACTGAACTTCGATAATAAGGAAATCAGTAGTGACGCTCATCGATCGCACGATGCAATTGCCTGCACTGAATGAGTTATTCGCTCATTCAGTTTTGTTTCATAGATTGTCTTACTTTTATTATTTATGTCGCTAGGATAGCATTAAATACATATACATTGGTATGTTATGTAAAATTGAAGACGTAAATCTAAAAATTCCGAATTACGTATAAGTACTTCTAATAATAAAATATTTTTATGTTGAATATACGGAAGACCCAATAGGAATAAACCTACGCTATTGTTCTCGAAAAATGCCATTCTA
>DWTU01002090.1:0-12026 GCA_018251515.1 Cecropterus confusis | reverse complement strand
TGAAGGTGGTAGAACCAGTGTAGTTCGCCCGGGGAGGTACCCCCGCCACACCTATTTCTAGCCTGAAGCAATTTGTGCGTTTCGCTGGGAGGGTGTGGTTGCCGGCTCACTTATATATGAGACCATTCTAGTCCTCAGGAATAGTAACGCATCTGTGATCGACTTCAGATAGGACCCCTGTTCTATATGAAATTGCTTATAGATGTCCATGGGCGGCAGTAGCCACTTACCCACAGGTGGAGTGTATGCTCGTTTGGTATTTCAATTAGATAAAAAAAAATCGGCCCTGAGCGTAAGTAATCATAATTAGAGGACCAAGAAAAAAGTTAATACTTAAATAACGTCTTTCCTTTGGGAAGCAGGTTTATAAATACTTCATTGGTATGCATAAACAAATATAGTTACATTTATTCAGTATAATAAAGTTATAATACCTATACGTTTAGTAACACGATACATCGCGATCGGACGGAAAGAATGTGTCGGAGTTAATAAAAATCTCAAAGATATATCCTTGTTTCGCATGAACAATAACAACACTCAAAAACTAATACTACAGGAGGGTCAGGTAAAAAATAAACGATGCTTTTTGTTGTCATCTTTTAATGACCGATGTTAAAAGAATAAAAATTAAAAGACCATTAACAGCAGTGCAGTCAGAGCACAAAGTTTTCAACTAAAATAATGCAATAAGGATAAAAGTAATTTAAAGTTTCTTTAACTTTCTTAACTTAAACTTGATGAATTTGGAATTGTGTGGCTGTTTATGGAAAGCAGTGATTGGCCTTGGCCTCTGGGAGATTAGTGGCATTTTTTCAAAGGGACTCCGACACCAGCAATAAGCGGATGATCCTACTCGTATATCTACCAACGACTTAACGTACTATGCAGAGCAAGTAGACGCCCATGAAATTTAGCCGCATTCAACTCCCAAGCGCTTTGCTTAACTTAGTTGATGGGATCCGCTATATACACACAGCGGTATAATGCCGCAATAACTAAAGAACTATACGTGCTAAAACAGCTTAAAATATTTTGAAATAACTTTTATTTTACATACATATACCAATGTTTTTTCAAACCGACTTCATTTTTATCTGGCATTAATTTTGGCTTATTCGGATCACTTTACGTACAAGCTCAATAAAAGGATCAGAACAGTAACTTCATCAATCCATCGGGTCTTTGAGGTCCCCTGCTGGATATAGACTTGACATAGATAACTGACAATTAATAAATCCCCTAATGGGGGTATTAATTAATAGTCACTTCGCCTGGCATACGAGTGGATGACCGCAGTAGGCGTTGAAACACCAAGAGTTTGATGCTCTCACCTTACATGTTTATAGGAAGACAGATGCGAGCCTATTCAAAAGCGCAAAGGAAATGATCTAGTTATCGCATAGAAAAAACGATGAGAACGGAAGGAATTGAACACAACATTTCGGATAATTGAAATACTTTAAACTACTCTTAAAAAGTCGTAAACCGTCTAGATAATTAAAAGTGACGATTTTGTGCTTGAATATAAAACAACAAAACAAAAGCGATCGATATTTTGTTGTTTCTAAAAAATGCAAATTTCGCATCAGATCCCCTTTCTTCCCGAAATTCGTGAATAATTAAAAAGGCTCGCAAAGTATGGGACTATGGCATATTAAAATCCGCATAACGGTCCAGTTCATACAACCTTAAGCCCATTGCCCGTGTCCTTACCTCCGATGACCGTTTTACCCGGCTGCATAGACTATTGTTTGATCGTGTATAGTAAATAGTTGTACACTATAAACACTTTGGTTAAATATTTTTAACATGAAAAAACCGAACTCTAATCGTATTTGAAACCGTCGATCGAGGAATTGTTTTTGTTTAAAAATATACACAAAATGCGAAACCGGCTCGCGCATGAAAGGTTCCGTACCATTATCTATAAAAAACGGCACAATTATCACATTCATTGTATGGCAGCCCCCTTCAATATTTATTTTATCCCGTTTTTATTCAGTATTTGTCATTATAGCGGCAAGAGAAATACATAATCTGTGAAAATTTTAACTGTCTAGCTATCACGATTTATAAGATACAGCTTGGTGACAGTCAGACAGACAGCGTTGTCTTAGCAATAGGGTTCCGTTTTTATCCTTTGGGTACGGAGCCCTAAAAACTCTCTATTTAATCACTAAGAGGTTAAAAGCGATTAGATCTCTGGATATCTTATGTCTAACACTAAATTTAATACGTTTTTATGCTTTCAAAGTACCTGTAATTTTTGTAACAGATTACCGGTTGAAATTCTTCATTAGTCTGTGTAAAGTATTTTTGAAGGATACTGATTTTATAAATTTTTATGATATACTGGCTAACCTGGCGAACTTCGTACCGCCATATTTATTTTAGGGTTCCAAGATGCGGTAATTCTGTTTGATTGGTATTATTATGATATCACGTATTGCCTGTTTGAAGTTGTCAACTGCTGGCTGAACGTTATTTTGTCACATTCACTGACTTACTTTTCATATCATGAGATTTTAAAAAATCTAATATTAATAAAAATATATTTTTTTATTTTTTTTCCTTCTATACAAACTTTGTCATGACAATAACAAACATAACAAAAAAGAATTATTCATTTCGGTGCAGTCGATCGAAAGTTTACATACATTTCAGTGATTCATTTTTATTTATATAGATTTAAAATTAATATTGTAAACCATTACCTTTATAAATAAAAAGGGTTTTATAAAAACGGCATCTTAAATAGTAGTGATTTCAGCAATTTTGTGTTTTATAATATTTTAAACTGTACTCCATAAAAGATTTAAAAATATTCTTAAGGAAGTGAATAAGCTCTTTACCGTCTTTCGGTGAGTACCGGGGAGGAAATCGGATTTGCTCACCTCTTATCACACTATGGTTTCTGTATTGAAAACATATTAAATTTGCAGTAATGTTGTATTTGGATATAATTTTATTTGGCTTACTTATTATGTATTTCTTATTTTTCATTTAGGGAATTTTAAATGAATTTCCTTTTTATAACATTGAAGTATCAAACGAGCACCTAATGGTAAGTGGCCACTGCATCTCATTTACATCTGCAATTAACCAGAGATAAGAATAGAAGTTACTCTTACCTGAGGAAGGCCACAGATGTGTTGATATCCCCTGAGGACTTAGTTGGAATATCTCGAACAGCACTATCTTATTAGGCAGGAATAGGTAGTGCCCCTTAAAATCCATCGTGGTTCAAGCGGAACTCACTAATTAAAATAACTTAAAATATCCATGCATATCAATCATTTACACTATGAGTCTAGTTGAGTGGATATGATCCATAACCCCACACTACAATTTATTGTGTTTTTCTTGTTACAGACTTGCAAGAAAACAAATACGAGAATAGACACTCAGACGAAACGCCAAGGACCGAAGCTGAAACTTTGTATATTAAACCACTGTGGTGATTGCTGCGGAACGGTCATGATGAATATTCTAAAAAATAGTATTTTTCTTTCCACTTTCTAAATGTTTGTATCGAAAGAGTAAAACTTTAAAAAGTAGGGACTCGCCCAATACTACACTGAAATACACATTTGATATATATGCAAACATACATTTGATATATTTACAAAGGTGTATTAAGTACTATTGCAAAAATATACTAAAAGTATAAGGATAGGTTTAAGAATTCAACTCGCACTTAGCCAATTATAAATACTGTTTGATACGACTGAAGTGGCAATCGAGCATGCAGTCCACACAAATGCTGCAAAGGAAAACCTACTTCTAGCAAATTATTCTATTTGGTTAAGCTGTCTACACAATAATATCTATATCGATTCCTAAGTGTCCACGTAGATGCACAAGATGTGTAGTCCGGCGAGGGAGATCGCCCCCGTCTTACACCCTTCACCAGCGCCCTACGCGGTGTCCTATACGAGTAATGCGTCTGCTATTCATGATTTGTTATAGCGTAGACGAGAAATTTGATTAATCTTTATTTGGAAATTGAACAATGAACTGGCTGGAAGTGCATTTAGTATGTATTTAATACTTTAATTGGGGTCCTTAGCATTGTCTCAACATATACAGTGTGTTTTTTTTATTATAAATAGCAAACGAGCATACAGTACACCTGATGGCAAGTAGCTTCTGCCTCATAGACATCTGCAGTCAACTCCAGGCTAGATCAAAGTCTTAACTGAGTTTAGCTATAGATGTAGTTTAGTTATAACTAAGTTGCTATAACTAAGTTGGATTGCCTGGGATAAGTAAGTCCTCCTTTACCACACCCTTCCAGACCTGAACACAAAAGCGCACAACACTGCTGCGGCAGAAATAGGTGCTTCCAGAGTTGAACCAAAAACAGTTCTACCACCTTAAAACTACCGCTTCTATCATGTTTATGATAATGTGACTTTTATACTAATATTAACGGAAAGTTTCAAATTAGATAGGTTGTTCTACATAATACATATTATAGTTGTTATTTCGTTAGTATCATGAATAACATCGAACCCAATTAATCTAAGTGGATACGAACTTTGCAAGAAAATTACTTGACAATAATATTCAAGTGTACTGAGACCTGTTCTTAGAAAAAAAACGACACTAGCCCGTCTTCAAAGACACACGTTACATATACGATTTTACCTTTGAAGACGACGTTGATTACTTTATATTGGTATATATTATAAGTACTCAATAATTGACTTTGCTCGGCAATCGTAGTACGCATCTTTTGTATACGCAAGATGCGTGGAAAACATCGATAGGATATGGTGGCGTCTCAAGTCAACTAATCGGTCACCACAAACACTATCGCACCCTTTAAGCCATTAACATTTTACATTATTGTTCTTCTGTTCTAATATTCGTGCAAACATTTGTTAAAGTCTTTATCTATAAAAGACATTGGTGCGTGGAGTCTATGCGTAAACAAAGCTTTTTACAAATTGTTGAGTAATTACAGCAAAATCACCGAAGTTTCGGCAGTTACACTCGAGTGAGGTATAAACACGCAAATGGGTTAAATTACAACCGTTGATAGTACCCAAATGTGTATTATAGCGGTATAAATCATGCACCGAGCGAAACATTAATCATATTATCCCTTTTATTAAGACGCGAGGACCAGCCAACTCAAACTATTATGGGGATCAATATCGGATACAATAGGATTGTAAAGGGGGCTCATATTTTTATATTCACAAAACCTAACTCTTCCGTCCCTTCGGAGCGGGAGCGACCATTGTACGTTGTTTTTACTTTGACATAAGAACGAATATTGTCCAACAAGATATTTGTTGTTCACGTCGTCTGGAGGAAATGTCTATTCGCAAACAAATCGACTGAAACTTTTATTGTGTATGCATAAAGTTCAGTTTACGTTACACAGCCAGGATGAAAGCTTTTAAATCATCTAGTTGCGTATATTGATTGAAGTGACTCCCGTTAGGTTTTTTACATAATATCTATCCTTGGAGGGTGGAGGTACATGCACGCATACATTTATAGACGCGTTATTGTGTGATTTTTAGAGGGCACTTAGAGACTTAGGGTGCATATTGTCAACCTTAAGCGGCGTTTGGACATTTGCTTGAGAGCGTCGGCGTGTTGTATATTCAATGCAATATAAGTTTGCGACAATCGTATTTTATATTGAGAAAATATGAACACAATCTTAAGTGCAGGCATACTTACATTGCCTATCTTAGACGTCCTGCCTTTTGCATTTGGTTATTTTTGTTCTTTTTTGGTTATTTTGTTGGAATGTTTTAATTGTAATGCAATAACTTAATGACTATCATATACGCGTATCTATGGCCAATCGAGTAAAGTGGTGGTAGATTGTTTGCGTTCAAAAACAATTCTGTACGGGATGTATTTTGAATAAATGACTTGAATATTCGGACTGGCATACAATATCAGAATAAAGTTTGAAGGTTGTATTTAGACATAAGTTGATATAGCCCTCTTACAGAATAATCACGATATCCGCCATTATCACTAAAAGTGCCGGATCTCGTCCTTTACGTATATCAATTCTTAAACCTTTTGTAGGGCATCCCAGGTAAAGGTATCTGAAAGGGGAACAGGAAAAATCAGGAAAATATCGACAGCGCGGTCGCATACCGTTGAATGAGGGCGCGAGAATGTCCCTGAAATAAGCTTCCTTATTATTTAAGTCTTGGATAAGACTTGGTCAGACTTACGATTAAGTTTTGTTTAATTTTGCTTTAGCGTTTAATAGTAAGGATTTACAAATAGCTTAGATCGTAATTTATTGTAGAAATCTATATATCCGTAATCTTCAAATAGGATCCATACCTATAGACGCCTATTACTATAGAAGACTAATCTGATACAGCTCGTGTAGTGGTTACCACTTTTGTTATTTATAAAGTGAATCAGACACAATTATGTTTGGTCCCTATATCTTTGAGATTTATACCATCTATTCTGCCTGACATTTATTCCGAAGCTACTTCTTGTTATAAAGCATAATTCTTTCCTCACGATGTCCATGTTCCATCACAATAACTAGTCAACTAGTCAGCTCATAATATTTGCATATGTTTAAATGTTGTGGGTTAAAACTCAATAGTTTTACCTAAATTTTATATGTTTTGTTAATATTTTATTCAGGACTTGCAAACACAAACATTTCCTAAGAAATTCTTCATAAATCATTCCATTATCCAAAGATTTCTGTGGAAAAACTCTCTGGAAGGAAAACGTTCTATCGTCAAGAGGTCGCGTTACATAGGATTGTCGGCAACTCGAACGCTCCTCATTTTATTGCCCCTTTATTTATTACAGCGAAGATTGAAAGGGGACGCCGTTTGGACGGATGATTGTGACGAGCCCTCTACATCACGTATGCTTATTTGCACTATAGCTGTATCGTATATGGCTAAAGCTATGCGGATAATGGAAGTCGTTCTCAGTTTATAGAGCTATAAGTAAATGTATATAAAGATCCAATTTCTACGTACGATGCGATAATTTCCATTTTATATTCGTAATTTGAAGGTGGTAGAACATTTTGTGATTCGACTCCGGAAGATCTACCGCCATATCTATTTCTGCCTAATCGACAGTGTTAAGCGCTGCTGTGTTTTGGTCTGAAGGGTGTGGTAAGGCAGACATACTTATTCGAGGCATTCTAACTTAGTCCTCAAGAGTAGCAACGCAGCTGTAGGCAACCTCAGGTAACCTCTTTTTTGGGATTTACCACAGATGTCCCTGGGCGGCTACTTACCATCAGCTGGACTGCATGGTTATTTGCTACTTCAATAATATAAAGATATTTTATGTACATCATATATTTTGTGAACATGATAGAAATCTTCATTATTTGATTTGATTTATTGTAGCGGTGGCCCTTGATATTGTGTGTATTCACAATCCACATATAAGAACCCTGAGAAAAGTAAAAAGAATACTTACATTCTGAATCATTTCTATAATTAGTATGAATCTATTACTATTGATGGCAATTATATATTACTAATATTAGAAGTGAAAAAGTTTTTAGAAATGTATGTGTGTTTGTTACTTTCACGCAACAACTGCCTGTCGGATTTCGCTAAAAATTGATACACAAATAATTTGTTACCGAAATTAACACAACCGACGTAACTAAAGCGGGCGAAGCCGCAAGAATATCCTAGCTATTTCTATTTTTTTATACAAGCATAACATACTAAATGTTATAATCCTAAATGAAGAATCTCTGATCACATTATAACCTTACATTATGATTATAACAACCCTACTAACAAAGCTTTGAAAGCTTTAAACAAAGCAATTGGCTTGCACCTGTTAATCCGGCGTGCAATCTGCAAAATCAATACAGTTGCAAACACATTTTACCTTTCCATAAAACCAGTGCACATCTCCAAATTTATGTACCAGGGGTGGCCCCCCATAAAGTTCAGATGTGCAATAACGACTCGGCCAGTTTAAACCGCCGATATTTGGCATTTGTCTCATCATAAGCGAACAGCGAAGAAGTGCTTTTATGATACCAGCGCTTACACGCGATTGCGAACTCGCTATGTAGTATAATATAAAATAATACATACATTCTACGTACTTCTAAATACCTCTTAGGAGTAGAATATCAGAAAATTGTTGTGGATGCCTCGTGGATCCAGTGGTGTCTATATAAATTAAAATGATTATGAAAATTTCATGGATCTCAGTCAGTTTTCAGTAGCGTGAGTATTCTTTCGCTTTTATATAAATAGACTATTAGACTTGAACAGACTTTGTCCTGTGCACAAAAATATCGACAACACCATTTATCAACCCCAAAAGTTTGATATATCAAACTAGATCCAACCATATACAGTTATTGTTTTGAATTGTATCCATTAATGAATATACCGTTAACTCATTATTGTCCCACTGCTAGGCAGGGGTCTTCTGACAGATTGAGAGAGTTTAAGGGCATTGTCTACCGCGCCGGCACATTTCAAAGAACTCTCTGGAAACGTACACAAAGTTTCCTCACGATATTTTCCTTCACCGTAAAACAGTGATAATTAACTTTTAATACGCACATAATTTTAGAAAAATCAGTTGTATGTCTAGAATTCGAACCTCAGATCTTTGATTGAGAGGCCGAGTTTCAACCATTCTCACTATCACTGCTCATTAATTGATATATTTTTATATAAATGTTAACGAGCGATCATGGTTTCATAATTTCCGGATTAAGCAAAAACATACTTTGCCTACGTACACAATAATGTTTGTTGGTCAAAAGCAAAGCTAATACATTTTGTAAATTCACTTGATATGCGAGTAATATCTTGTAACCTATAACTATCGTACAATTACCTAAGCCACCAATATTACCTACTACTATGAAATATTGATGTGCTAGATACATATATGATATAGACAGAGACATAAAGAGTAACTTGCCACTGGGAAAGGAAGGATAGTAAAGTTTTTATTAGTGACTTTCAGGTAATCGACTTGTTTTGAGGTTAGAGCTCTTTATATAAGTGGAAAATATTCGTTTTGTATTAGAGGATTTGTATAAATCATTTATTTAGATCACTAACTGTTTTCCATCTAATTCTATTTCATCATAGAAACTTAAATGTTTCTATTAGGTAAGGTAAGGAAAGAAAATCTTTTTATCATTATTGCTTCATCACTTTTTAACTTTAACAAACTAGATTTTTTCTGCTTGTCTATTGCAAGCGCATACAAACGTTGACAAACAAAAGCAATTTCCACTTCTCTCGGTTTCTATACAAAAACTCCAATATCATATACTTCGCAAACTGTTGTCCTAATACGATTCACGGGAAACGGCTGGGGCGATGCAACTTCCATATTCCAATACAACATTCAAATAAAACGTACAAGTGATGGGTTCATAGATTAATCTAACAGAGGAGACCGAACTTTGAAATTTGGCCAAACATTCAGTGCAAAGTCGAATAATTTTATAAAAATATTTATTTACTAAAACAAATTGAGTACACTTTGTCTAATTATCAGAGTTACTTGTGATCATTATTTAAAACGAGTGATAAAACCAGTGTAGTATAACCATTAAAGTACCCCCGCCACACCTATTTCTAGCATAAAGCAGTTCTTGAGTTTCAGTGGAAGGGTGTGGTCGCCGTAGAGTAGCAATTCATCTGTGATCGACTTCAGATAGGACACTTGTTCTATATGTAGTTACTTACAGATATCCATGGGCAGCAGTCGCTCCATGCTCGTTTGCTACTTTAATATGATAAAAAAACTTCAAAATAGAACACGAGTCCTTTCTGAGGTCGTTAACTACAAATGTGCTTGATCACCAAATCACCAAAAGCGTCGTAAACGTTAAGTTGCAACTATTCATAAAAGTATTCATAAAAAAAAATCAAAAAACTTTTTTCGATTTTTACGCGACTGTGTCAGAGGGAGGTAATGTTTTTCGAGCGTATGTGTGTATATATTTATGAATGTATGTATGTATGTTCATTTTTAGGCACGCTCTACTGCCTATAGGGCTTGGCGGATTGTAACATATGACATTTCGTTGGTACCGTCTTATATAATTTTTAAATATAGCGCCCGAGAACAATATAAAAGGAAAGGGAAGTGTTTTTTTATTATTATTATAACAATATGGGTATCGAATAAAATCTGTACCATAAACCATTACAAAATTATATAGATGTTAAAATAATTTATGTTACTATATTGACGAAAACTCTTAGAAAGCGTTCAACTAAATAAAAATAAATAATTATAAAAACAAAGTACCCGACTTCTAATTACAGTTTTGGCAGCCGGTTTTTATAATCATTTATTGTTTAAATTCGTATTAACGTGAAAGGTAATGAATACACTCTCTCATGAAAATCCTTATTGTTTTGCCGTATATTAAATATGTACATACGGAGAAAATGTATCAGAAGAATATGTCGTGTCACGTCATTTCAAAGTCATGTCCCTTCTGCTCAGAAAGCTTTCAAAATTAATCTCTGACTCGAAGGTAACTGGATTAGCGTCGGGCGCAGTGCATATCGGTGCAATATATCGTTTCGATTGAGCTTTTGGTGTATTCGCGGATACACCCTCCCCACTCACCCTCGGGGTGACGGACGTCACACTGAGATCTTTAGTTACATTCACTACTCTAGCTGTATTTGTGTTGTTTTAGGAAGCCCGACGCAAGTTTAGCTCCAAGTTCGCCATTTGCAAATATTGGCGCGGGCCGGTTATCGATTCGCGAAATCAGCGGTATCTAATACTTCTTGTTCTGTTCTATGAATTGTATGATGAGTAATTTACGTACAGTATTTATCGAACCTATAGTTAAGTATAAAGTAATGTTTAAAAGATTTTACCGCAGGCATTCTAAACATATTTTCAGGTTAAGAAGAAACAAGTATAATTATACTGTTGAAGAAGAATTGTTTCACACTGCCACACCTGTCTGCCTAATAAAAGCAGTGTTATGCGCTGTTGTATTCTGAAGGGTATGGTAAGGGAAACCATACTTAACCGGTCCATTCCTTACTTATTCCTCAGGGGAAGCAACGCATCTGTGCACAACCTCAGGTTAAAACTTTGACCTTATTTGGGGTTCGTTACAAATTTTCATGGGTGGCAGTGGTCACTTAACATCAGGTAGACTGCACGGTCGTTTGCTGCTACCGTATAACAAAAACAACGATATTTGAAAAGCCGTTCTGTAAAACGATATATAGTAACAGCCGTAAGAAATTTATATACTGCATTGAGAAATAAAATTGCATTGAGAAGATACTTAAACGAGATTTCACAGGTCAAAACTATGGACTATATCTTAGCATATCGATTCAATGATCCATAGTAATTATAACGCGTTATAAAAGGCTTTCAGTGAATCTAGACTAGAAAAGGATGTGTCCACTACTATCGCCAGTCAAATAAATATAGATACACTTGCATATAAATGTACCTTCAAGCGCGATGCGTCTTTCAAGATGAGCGTTAACGCTCACCGTATCTTCTGGTGCATACGGTGGCATGCGACCACATATGCCACCATCCTTCCCGGGATTGCTTGGCTGGACGGTTTAAGCTCCTACTCTTGCCGTCCGCAACCCCACGCAGGGAATACTGTAGCCCTATTCTGCCCCGGTACTACAGGGACAACCTATACGTACGTTATAAATATGAATACAGTTAAATACAGTTAGTTTACGTTCGACATATTTTATGTCGAACGTAAACTAAAATTGTCCATTCAATACAAATTCATACCAATATTTCCTGCTATTATTTTCGTAAATTAGGTCACATTATTGACTTTTGATCCTTCACTCGATATTAATTAATTAGGACGCATGCAAACATAATCATACAAATGTAATCAGACTAACAGCTTTGTATGTAATGCGTAGTGGGTAATCAGTTTAGGGTAATCAGTTTACTTTTATTATATCCCGCGTTAAATATAACATTATCAAACACAGCAAGGTAAAAACTACTCACATTTGTTTGAAAAATATTTGACG
>DWTU01002089.1:0-12026 GCA_018251515.1 Cecropterus confusis | reverse complement strand
AATTTAATTCTACCTCCTATAATACTTATTTCAAAACGAAAGGAACTTCGTTCCAATTGGGTGTCCCACATGTGACACTTCAGACATGTTTTTCTTTTATATTTTTAACAATGTTACTAGTTTGATATAATTACTCACATATCAAGGTATAATTAATTGTAATAACATGCAAAAACGGGTATAGGTCAATGTTCATTGTTTGCAAAACAGGTTAGGTCCTCAGTGTGAGTCATTGCTTAGTTTCGTATGTTTGATGACTAGGTAAGCGTTTTGAAGGTAGAAGCGTTGAACGAGTATAGTTCGTCCGGTACCACCGCCACACCTTTTTCTAGTGTGTAGTAGTTACTGCGTTTCGGCGGAAGGTCGTGGTTGCCGGCTCACTTTTTCTTTTATAGTATGGAAGTAGCAAACGAGCATGCAGCCCACCTGATGATGAGTGGCTACTGCCCATGGACATCTGTAATTAACCCTAGGTAATCAAGGTCTCACCTAAGGTAAGCCACAGATGCGTTGCTACTCCTGAGGACTAAGATGGAATGCCTCGGAAAAGTATGTCTCCCTTCCACACCCTTCAGACCAGAACACAACAGCGTACCTACTCCTGCCTTATAACAGCAGTAACACTGCAGGAGTAGGTGCGACGGTGGTGCTTCCGGAGTCGAACCATAAAGAGTTCTACCACCTTAAAGAGTTCCACCACTTGAGGTAACTTTCACATGAGGCGATCATCTTACTCCTCGAGAACAGCAAAGCATCTGTGATTGACTTCAGATATGGGATTCTGTATGGACTTGCTTCCTGATGTCTATGTCCGGCAGTTCTCTCTTACTATCAGGTGGAGTGTATGTTCGTTTTCTACTTCAATCTTATATTAAAAAGAACCGTTGTGGTTCGAGTTCATTGGCACCACTAACACACCTGTTCCTGAATTTAACCAGTAGTGGTTATGTTACTGTGACCGTAGTGCGTGAACTACTGTTTTCTCAAAACTAACACACGCAAATTCGTGCTATAGGCACATGGGTAAATTTAATATACTTTGTACTTTTGTACATAGTTCGGAAAGCGATTTACAGAATACACTTTGGTAGGTAAGTAATTTCAACTCTGTAGTCTTAATAGTTTTCGAGTAAAGTGGCTTTGACATACGGACAGACAGATGGACACAGTAATGACGAATCTATAAGGGTTCCGATTTTTGGTATTTGGCTACGGAACCCTAAAAAAGAAAAGCAATACTCTACACTGTATGAAGCATCAGAACTCTTTGCATTACGACTACAACGACATCACAGCTACGTCTGTTTATTTGCCTAATAACAGCAGTGTTTGGCATTATTGCGGTTTGATTTTAAGAGAATGGTACAAAACCGCTATTCCAAGTTAGTACTCAGAGGTAGTGAAGCATCTCTGACCTACCTTGGGGTGGACTCCTATCCCAGTTGGGTTTGACTTTGATGGCAGGCGTCGGTCTACAGGCGTCAGTGACTATGAGGCAGACTACAAGTTCTATGGAATTTATCTATTTATTTAAGTTTTAAAATGATATTTTAGAGTATAAGCTGGGATATATTTCCGAATCTCAAAGGTAAAGTTACAAAAACTTGAATTCATATCCTTCTGTGAATCTTCTTTATATACAAATAAAATTGAAGTGTCTTTTTGTAATAAAAAATAACAGCATTTTACCAAATGCATATGAAATTATGTATAATACTGACAACAGAAAATCATTTGCTAAAATGTTTGTCTGTCTGTTTGTTCTGGTTAATACCCGAAATCACTGGACCGATTTTAACGGGACTTACACTGGTAGATAGCTGATTTTATAAGGCGTTACTTAGGCTACTTCTGTATTAGAAAATGTTATTTGGATCCCGTACAAAAAATAAAACCTAAGAAACTGCGCGCGCTCTACGCGCACGCAGCCACCGTCACTGCCGCATACGTCAGTGGCTATCAGTCCTCTCTGAAACAATGCTATATGGTTACAATTGAATTAGGTATAAAATTTCGGCTAGATGTAACTACGTCAAGTTACATTTTTTAAACGCAGGTATAACCGCGGGTCTTAGCTAGCTTTTGATATAAATGTTTAGTTAGTCAGCATAAAAAATATATTTACAGCACAGTTTCTCGTAAAGTAACTCACGCTAACCTATATTTTTGGGAAGAAGTAAAATTATAAATGTTTTTACAACACAGTTGCCTGTAAATTCCTTGTAAATGTGGAAAAAATGTGTACTAGATTGAATATTTGGTAACGTCGGATCTAGAAAGGACAGGGTAAAGAATGTTGCGGGGTAAAAGGCCTCTATATTGATTGCTTGTTTTCGGATGGCCGTCGTTGACTTCGGGTTTCGTGAGGCCTGGTTTTTGGCTACCCTAATATTAATGTGGGTTAAGAAAGTAGTGGATTTTGGAACGTAATGTGATAGGGTCCGCTGTGTGGGCGTTATTTATCGCTCTATTCCAAGTAGGTAATAAAATAGTTCGAAGCGTATTACGTTGTTATGCAAGTTTGTAAATATTGCTTGAATTGTGAATGATCGATTTATAGGGTACGTCTTACCCTCTGGGTATGACATGTTATGTTGTACGGTTGTGTTTACATAAAGGGGTGGACAAGGATTTGTTGGGTCTCACTGATACTCTCATTGCATGGGCAGATGAGAATCTGGGGGAAATTCCCTCTTCATAGACACATAACCCTTATTTATCGCCCTCTATTGCAATTGAAATATTCAGGATTTAGGTGTGGGAAATATCCTTGTACAGAAATAGTGCAGGATAACGAAATAAACGGTAATAGTTCTGTTTAGTATCTGTTTATCACTTTGACTTTTCATGAAGTTGAATTTGTTAAGTTACATTTAATTATTCTCAGCCAAAACTTGTCTTGAATTAGAGACCAGGCGCTGCTGAGAAACATTGTGTCTTCTTCATAATTTATATTAATTGAAACCGAGAAACTTTTCCAAACTTTTCCGTTAGAAGACACTCGTTTAAAAGAACAATTTGTTCCAACTGCGTCCAATCTGTGGCAGTAAATATTGAGCCGGTCCTGCCTCTAAATACCCACCTAATACCTTTGTTTTATGGAAATTAGGTCCATGATTGAATACATTAGTTCAAAATTCTATTATATTTCAACTAAGTGATTTGACACCACAAACAATATAATAATTATATTTATTACTAGCTGAGCCTCGCGGTAATACCCGCGTTTAAAAAATGTTACTTGACATAGTTACACATAGTCGAAATTTTAGACCTTATACAATTTTAACATAAAGCATTGGTTCAGAGAGTACTGATAGCAACTTACATTAGCGGCAATGACGGTGTCTGGGGGCGCGTAGACCGCGCGCGGTTTTAATTTTGTGTGCGGAACCCTAATTACATTTTTTAAAATAGAAGTAGCCTAAGTTACGCCTTATGACATCAGCTATCCAACAGTGAAAGTTCAGTCAAAATCAGTCCAGCGGTTTCAGAGATTGTAACATACATCTGTTTGTGGGAGTTAGCACCAGACATTTTAATGTAGTTGCATAAAGTATATGAGAAAAAAACACAATAAAAATCTTATTATTTAAGGATGTTTGCTCAGAATATTGTGAATATGTGATAAGCGTGTATATAAGAGTAACAATTAAAATCCAAAAGCATTTCCGTTTTATAACAATTAAGATCATGCCAAAGATTGCACACTACAGTGTACAATCATTGGCACGATCTTTGAAGCAGTAGGTAATAGTTATAATGTAACAAAAATAATTAACATCACGAAGGAAACTCGTTAGGAAACCTATTTGTCTGAAAGTTATATATATAGTTATAGCGTGTGATATGTGTAGCTACCCATACTTGGTTTAGATACTGATTCAAACCTTCCTTTTTATAAGGGAAAATAAATGAACAATGACCAAAACTTGATGCACAATTGAAAAATATTGTTGTATTGATTTTGCGTCGACAATCAGTAACAAACATAAACGATATGAAAAGTAAGTTCTGTCAGCACGTCCTTCCAATAGTAGTAGGTAGTACATTATGTGTTACAAAAAGTCCACGCGGCGTAATTCCAGCTCATTTCGTTCGTATTCGGTTTCGTTGAATATTCCAGTGCTCTCGGGACCCGTCGGCACTGCGGTCGACGTCTAGGCTATCTTATTAACGCGAACCCAAAATCGGCACGTTCGAGAAATTTCCGACGTCGCCATCCCTTGTTCGATATGTTGATACGACTCGTTGTTTCGGAATAAATACTGTTTCCATAATTTTAGCAATTCTAAACGCAAATCCCTCGTGATAAGACTTTGAGTAAGCTGCTGAAATTTCCTTTACTTGTAATGCTTGCGGTTTCCGCAAAATGCGCCAGAAAATGAATTCGGAACACTGGAACAAATCTTGTAGACAGTGTGAAGATAGCAACTGCCAATATAAAGCAAAATGGTTGTTGATTCGAATGGACACCAGAAATTGAAAGTTTAGTCGCGTGGAATTGTGATCTGAATATTTTAAGCGCTCCTTGTATTCCCAAGATTACATGTTCTTCAGCGTATATGTTGATGTCTAAAGCGTTCAGTTATTCGTAAGGCCTTCTAAGGCTGATTGATATACTCATATTGCAGTCGAGGTTGTTGAAGGATAAATACATGAGGAAAGTTTGCATTTTTGAGTTTGACTTACTGCGTTATTTTGTCGACTGCTTTATTTTTCGATCCAGAATTTTGCATGAGGCATCAGCATATCCCAAACGAGTATTTAAATAGCTTACTGTATTTCTCCTGTGTGTAATTATAAATTTAAAGGGATAACGGTATGCGTGATTACGACCGCCGTAGGTGCTATTACAGATATCATATTAGGATAAATCCATATTTGGATGTTTAATGTGCACACCATAACGTGTACCTATCTATTCATTTCTGGCAATTCTGCTTTACTGGAAACGCCAAACAGTGGCGGGGTAACCATTCCGATGTGATACATGAGTCTCGATTTTTATTAACGAGAAGTAACCGAATAGGTACTACCAGTGCGGAAAGAGTATTAATTTTGTTTTAAAATTAATCTCTTTAGATTTTTTAGGCTTCTTTTAGTTTGACATAAACTAAAAGAAGCCTAAAAAATAGTTCCGCCCATTTCCAGTAGCAAAATTGTGATGAAAAAGAGATTTTTTGGTGATTTAAGAGTTAAGTGAGGATAGGCTGCGGGTCATGTGTCTTGTTCGACACGACCGGATGTACGCCCTATTCCACGTAAGTAGTTGTAGTCTAAGATCCGGTTGATAAACACATGAAAAAGTTGACTACATTTACTAAACGCCGGTAAAATTAAATAAAGTTATAAAAGTGTAATCGTTAATTTACGTTGAACGCAGGTGGCGCCGCTGCAAATCAGTCTAGAAACTTATAAAGATTATTCAGACTAAAAGGATTGTTTTAACGATTCTCCAGTTCGGCAATTAAAAACGTTTTGAATGCTGTGAAAAGTCGTAAAGCCCGGTTTTCGCTTCAACGTTATCGATAGCACTGCAGTAACCCATGCGAAAAAGGAGGCGGATTGGAGTTATTGAATCCACTGTAGCTCACGACTTTAAATGTACTTTTCGAAATCCATACATTTCGTTAAAATACTGGTGCCTTATGTGATCGTAGCTTTAACGAAAAATTTACGTCTGTAACTTGCACTAAATGGAGAAGGAATCTTTTATTCACAGAAGCGAGAATTAAGTTTGTAACGTATTTTACATCTCATTCAAGGAATGTTTATGAAGTTAATCATGGATTGTATTTCAAAATTAATCTACGCCTAATTAATTTGGATTCCTAGCTTTGGACGCACAAAAATGTCCATAAGAGGTACGTAGTCATCATAATTTATGCTTATCTGTTTGTACGGCTCATTTATTTTAATTGCATTCCCGCATACAAATAATATTAATTTTTTGGTTCGTACAAAAAATCCGTACATAAAATGTTTATTTTTTTTTGGATGCGAAGATATGTCACTATCGAATTCATATGCCTACTCTGCCACATAAATTAAGATATTAGTTGTGGTTTGATTTTTTAAGAATACCATAAAATATATTGCCATATATTGCCAATATATGTGTTTATTATTGCTATCGAAAATATTTCGAAAATACCGATATTCTTAAACTGCTCTTGATACTTCCTTTTTTCATGCAAATTTGAATTGAGTTAGCTTATCTTGGTTTAGATATTTCGTTGCGGTCGCACTGCGGTATGGAAATCGTACGATTTAAATCTCTGATATTTTTGCAATTTCACGAGTTTCTCAAAGGTTTGCACGTGTTATGATAAAAAATATGTAGTGTAAGTAATAATAGCAAGTAGAAAATATAAAAAAAATTAGGTATTGCGAACTTCTATGTGGTGTTTCGACTGACTCTCGTTCTAATCTTTGATTTATTAAATGTTCCTCAGGTATGGTTAAATCTCAAGGTTAGTTGCTAAATTAACATGATTTAATACCACAGTCACACACTCGACGTGTGAAATGAAATAGCGAGGGAAGTGGGCCGAGACGTAGTGAGACTGAGTTAATCCGCATGCTGCGTGTCCTGCTGCTCGTGTTCCTTTGGAGATTCCGAAGTCCTCCTCGTAGCGCCGAGGACAGCCACCGAGGAAGTTTTAGTTGGTAAAAATCCAACATAATCCGTCGTAGTTCACACGGCGTTAGGTACTCCATTACTAAAAAAAGGTGAGTTTGTTGCTGCTAAGGCAACAATTGCGGCATCGTGACGAGCAGCGGCAAGAGCAGTGCGAGAAACATGAACTTTGGGAGGTATGTAAAAAAAAGTCGTGATTTAAGTCACCTAAAGATATAATATATTTGGTTCACAGTTCAGTACTGTAATTTGCTTAGTGATTGACACACAGTAGCACAGTAACGTAACAGTGACCTAAAATATGATTCCAGTCATCAATAACCTATTAATGATTTATTCGCCAGGTTAATTGAGATTAATTTGACGATATAACACATCCCGGTTATTACTAGCTAGTTAGTTAATTGGTTTTCAGCGAATTTGCGACTAATATAGATATTTTACCCAGAGTATGAATACAATTAGAATTCGTTTTATACAAATTATCGTTACTTCGGTTAAACGAGTATTAATAATCGGTTATACGTGAGTCGGTACGTATAAATAAATAAGTTATATTAATTAAACGTAAGTATTTCAACAATTTCCAGATGTTACTTTGAGAATCAGCATCTCAGTGAAAGTTGACAGTAAAAATAACCCACTAATTATACAAAATGTCGGTTTACAAATTTTACCAAGTAATTTTTTTATATACCTTATTTATATTGAACAGATGGGGTAAAAAATGTGTAAACAGAAAATGTGTACATCGTATACACCGTCTACATTTTTCATATTCCAAGATTAAATAACGAAGTGCCTTCCGGTTGCGAATCGTGACTTCTATTCCCCGTAAGGCTTGATTAATCGCTATTTCTCTGAACGTTGTGGTCAGGATTATGTAATCTGCGGTTTTATAGAGTTTATAAAGCAGTTAACAGTTATTAGCGACTATTTTATTAACTTTTTTGTGACCGTAAATTATAATAAAAAACAACGTTTGACGCTTAGACTACCGGCATGGCTCTGCCAGAGTTCCGGATACTGTCTCTGGCTTAGACGACCAGACATTTTAATGATAAATATAAGTTATTAGTTTACATAGAATATTGCTAGTTTGGATAGACGAGCATGTACCAATTTAAAGGTAGTAGAACTTTTTGTAGTTCAACTCCACCACCACCACCGCCACACCTATTTCTGTCTAATAACAGCAGTCTGTCTGGTCTGGAGGGTGTGGTAGGGGAGACATACTTTTCCGAGGCATTCCATCGTTGTCCTCAGGGGTAGCAACGCATCTGTGGCTAACCTTGGGTGAGACTTTGATATTACGTAGGATTGATTACAAATATCCATAGGTTGCAGTTGCTACTATCAGGTGGGCTGCATGTTCGTTTGCTACTTCCATACTATAAATAAAAATGCTCTTGTGGTGGATATATTTTCTAATCACGCGTATTTCGGCATTGACCACATACATCGTCATTATCACAAACTATCAGGTGGCCTGTATTCTAACTTACCATTAACGGAATGACAAACAAATAAAGTATGCCGGTCACAAAAATGAATAAACATGAAAGCATTTTGTATCATTCCGTAGCAGCTCATTCTTCCTTTGAGACTCCGTCGAGCCTTTCTTTTTCTTCCTTTCTTTTCTTTGCAGTCCTTTGTTAATTGCGGACGTAATTTCAAGTGGAGACTAAACGTTTCCACTGCTTCGTTTAGAGCGCACATTTGTCTCAACAGCCACTTACAAAATAGCTCCATTTTCTTTGGCTGCTAGTCTAATTAAGTCATTATTTTACAGGCATTTAATAGTAATACTTTTGGACTCCGCTTCTACCGTCATCTGTTTTTCATGGTCGAATTTTACTATTCGGTTTTAATTTTTCTGTTCTCTGTAGCGTTAATTTTACGAAATAGTGCACTTATGCCGTAGAAATTAGTCCTTTTTTAACTATACATATATAATTTTTACGTTTACAGTTTTACTGTTTTATAGATTAAAAGTATTATTTTGGGTCTTTTTTCGTTTTCTGTTTTTTATTTAGTAATAAGAAGTAAATCATTTGATAAGATAATATTCAAGAATACGTTTGAATATATTAACATCCCCTTTTAAAGACCCTTATAACATACGAGCAATTAGCTTTATCCGAGGGATTATTTATCTAACAAGTAGGTATTGGTTGGAAAATTAAATTTAACCTTCTAACGTCCTTTCAACCATTTGACTGAATACGCTAATCAGAAAAACCTAGGCCAAATTTAATCTCGATAAGACCGGTTTAACGTAATAATTTAATTATAACAATTAAAATTCTCGAAGCTATGAAGTTGTGCATAATAAAACTTAACATTTGAATAAAATCCGCATATCGTATAGATGCGGTATCTATTATATTTTTAATAAAAAGCAATGAAACCTGACCGGAATTAGAATTCGGCACGAAATTCAAGGGAGCAATTTCACAAATCTTTGACGCGTTGGGTGAGAAATATATTGGCAGGCAGTCGATATTACAAAAACCCCAAGCAGAATATTGGTGTTCGGCAGACTGGTTGTAACAAATTACACGATTTCTATTTCATAATGTTTGTGTTTTGTGTTCCTTTTGTTATAGTTTCAATTTTATCATTAGATCTTCTTTCATATCTCTTTCTTATCATCTTTCATAAAAATGTTTATAGGTTTAGATTGGCAAAGTGTGAGTCGTTAATTCAATATATGACGATATACATACTCATTAATTCATATTGACATGTATCTACTTTCTTTAAATTATTTAACTCATACTTTGCTTTACTTTTTTATTTTTGCTTTATTAAATATTTCATTCGTTTAATTAATAATTAATAGTGATGATTAATTTGTAATGCCACTGTTGAAATTATGTAACATTGTTAAATAGTTTAGTAACCAGCTTAAAAATCTATTTTTCATGCATTTTATCACTTTCGCCATCCTTTCTCCTATCTCCTATTTCTATTAACTTAATTACGGTTTTAAGAACCTGTTAATGTTTTTAACTTGTATTACTTACGCGGAAAATGTGCCGTGTGGTGTCGATCTTGATAACACTACTCCCTCTGTTTCAGGGGATGTCTTAGGAGGCGACTAACAATTAATATCGAGAAAATGGGCCACAATATCTTGTATATCCTCAATGTCTACTGTGGTCGCCACTACGCATGGCAGGCGCATTGAAACAGGCGCAAATACCCCATTAGAGAAGGTCTGTATCCAACAGTGGACCTCAAAAGGCTTTTGGATGCATGTAGTATTTATATAGTACATTCCTAAACAATCATGTTTGGATTGTCATAAATTTATTAAAATGAGTCCCTGGATATTTTGAGATATTGCTATGACCGTTTATTGCATGCAAACGAGGATGCATTCCACCTGATGGCAAGTGGTCACCGCTATGGACTATAAGGAACTTCATACAGAACAAGGGTTTTATCTGAAGTTAATTACAGAAGCGTTGCTACTTCCAAGGACTTAGATGGTCGCCGCATATGAAAGTAACCGGCGTCCACACCCTTGCACGGAAACACGCGAACTGCCTTACATTAGAAATAGGTATGGAAGTGTTACACATCTTGCGATCTTGCCATGCTCTTGACAATGATATTTATTAGCTTTTGCAGTACTCGTAGTAAACTATTATGCCGGTAATCCACTGGTAAATTGCTGTTGCCACTCATAGACATTTGTAATCAACCCAATCCTATTGTGGAGACTGTCGGTGAAATATAAGTTGGTATGCAAAGCCTATTGAACATCGTATAACTTCAAATCTGATTACAGAAGCGTCTAACACTACCGTTACTTGTATTAGGCAAAAATAATGATGAAGATGATGAGATGCAATCATGTCTGCCATTTGTATTGTCATTGGTATTTTCATTTTAAAGGTAACAATACCAATTTGTAATATTCTTTTAAATTAAAATTATTATCATGGGAATTTTCTTAATAACGGAGAAGCAAACGAGCGCTCAGTGTATCTGATGGTAAGTAGGCACTGAAACCCCTGTTCATCTTTAATCATATCCAGATAAGATAAGAGTCTTACTAGAATACAACAGCTTACTTTGACTCAAAATATTTTTAACCAGGTTATAAAACGTGCAGAAAATATTCCTAACATTTTTGACGACGTGTTCGCAGAAAGATATTGGCATAAGGCAGTAAATGTAACGAATATCGGAGCCAGGAAATTGGTGTTTCACGGACTAGGCGTAACAAATTACAGCAATTTCCATTCACCCTTACAGTATAACGTTGTAACATGGCGTATAGTGGCTATCATAATAATCATATTTTTTAGAAGTTATAAAGTTCCGCTGTGGTACTCTTTTATAAATATGGTATTAGTATTTGTCACACTACTGGGGAAGAATTTACTTTACATTATCATTTTGACAACATTGACAATGTGAGATACCTTTTATGCTTTTTGTTCCAAAATGATCTTGTCCTATTTTCGATAATATACAATAATAGACATATTTTTTTTACCATTTTATTTTCGATCTAAATTGGCTCGGATTCTGGCTTTTTCTTTTGGGTATTTATCTTTTATAAAACAGGAAAGTAGCAAATGAGCATGCAATAATCCCGATGGTAAGTGGACACTGCCGACACAGCTCCAGATAAGATCCGAGTCTTACCTGAGGTTAGCCACAAATGCATTGCTACCTCTGAGGACCAATTTGGAACGCTTCGGAGGGTTACCCTCCTAAAGAACACAGCAATTCATAACATTGCTGTTATTAAGCAGAAATAGGTGTGGCCGTATTTCTTCTAGAGTGAAAGCGCATGTTAGTTAGTTCTATCACCTTTAATTTGTATTGTTATTCCCTTTCCACTTGTCGTTAAAAATCTGTGAATATCACTCATAGATACATTAACATTTTAGACTTAAAAATTGGCAAAACGTGCGCCCTACAAACATCTTTATAAAAAACCTCACAAAATTAGCTTCTTTCAAGAAACATATTACCCAAGTTTTGAGAAATGTTAGCAGAAAGACAGTTGATGTTACAAATATACGGGACAGGAAATTGGTGTTCCGCAGAATGGGTGAAACAAATTACAGTAATTTCCATGCGAGCGCTCGTGGTCGCTATACTGTTTACTCTTTAAGGTAGGGATCTTGTATCGTGATACGTTATAAGTTTTTTGTAAGAGTTATATTTATAATTATATTACTATATTATATAACTGCACACTAGAATACTTGTGTGTCATGAATATATACAAAGTCAAGGAATAAGCACTATTACTACTATTACTTTGACGACCCACGTGGTGGAGCGGTCACCATACCGGTCTGACATGCACTGGGTTCCGGGTTCGATCCCCGGCCAGAAAGACATCTGAATGATG
>DWTU01002088.1:0-12027 GCA_018251515.1 Cecropterus confusis | reverse complement strand
GAACCTAGCTATCCTACACGCCGTATGCGCCGCTTGCATGCGCACCCGCGATTACGTTACGAACTATTTATTATAAGTGCCATTACACGTTCGCTTTCTGTCTGCTTCCATTCTTCTCTTTCTGTTCTGTGTGCTTTGACTGTTTCTTTGTGTATACCTTCCGTGTAATATATTCTTCGTGTACTATTTGGACTTTTTTTCTTGCTTCCGCTATCCACGCTCACGCACACAATTTAGTAGTAGCTTTAACGCCATCAGCACAACACCCTTAGCTACAACGCCTATTCTATATAAAGTTAACCGTCCGTGGGCAGCAGTAACCATTTACCATCAGATGGACTGCATGCTCGTTTTCTTCTTAAATCTGATTTAAAAATATGTATAGGTATATATAGCGGAACGTTATCGATATGGCCAACTTGAGTGGGCCTTAACAAACCGTTCATAAGATCTTTGTCATGGTTATTGCCACTTTACGTTTACACTCTATAAAAGTCTTCATGCTAACGTCAAAGCGAATGATTCCCACATGAACTAAAACTATTTGCTGAATATTCTATACAGTAACAAAACAGTACCATAACTGTACGTAAACTGTAACATAACAGTACATAAAACTATGGGTACGTAGATTAAGAGGAATACACATGCACCCAGATTTATTGTAGAATAGAAGTATTGAAATCTGGTCGATGCTGAATCCAAAACAGAGGTAGGACCGCAATTGACGTCAGAAATATAGAAAACTTAAACCAAAACCTTACATCTACTAGTCCGCTATTTTAAATAACAGCACGTATTCATAATTATAAAATAAACGAGTACTGAAAACTTAAATTGATCTAGAGTACCCAATGTATTGAGTTTACATTTTACGGTATGTAAATGAAGTAAAAGTATTTTGGTTTATCTTAAATTGCGTATGTTTTAATACAAGGTAATCCTGCAAAAATATATTAGGATTGCTACGTGCAATAAGACTAAGGCTAGCCATTCAATCTAAATGCCACAACCCGACCATCGAATAAGTTATTCTCGATATACTAACATGCCCTTTTATATTCTTTATTATAGTGAAAGTAAATCGCGCAACCCTCGTGTCTAGATAATAATAGAGTTTTACTAGATGATCTCTATCTTTGTTTGGCTCCATAGGATTGGCTATTAATGATTTATTTTTCTTATTGCAATACATTTCGCACGTAAGAAACTTTCTCTCTTAACTTTCGTAATTATTTATTCTGTTTTTTTTCCCAATTTTGTGCATAGGTTTACTTTATCCGACTTTTTCGTTTACATAATATTATAGTTTATTTTCTATGTTATATCATATTTATAGTTTAAACTTGTTAATAATTATATTTTTAGGTCTGCTCTGAAGTCAGTAGTATGCCAATGTGGCGCACCCATCAGCCGACAAGAAGAACAATTCTATGTATATGTATCTTGAATTATATTACCCAACTTTATTCAACATCTTACAAGTTCTGAACTTGTTTAAATTTTATGAGTTTATCGCTTTTCAGCCAGCACTTGTATATGTCATGTATGTACACACGACATATACAAGATTAACATCCTTTGCTACATTTATTTGAATTATTCGCTAAATTTAAGCACAAAACCGAAAACATACCATATCCATACCGATGTAAGTGAAATCCGAATTATTTTTCCTCAAATTCTTACATTCTTACTTATATTATAAAGGTTGTATATGACTTTTGTTAGGATGGATTGTTGCTTCTTACTTTGTAAAGTCAGTTTGTCAGTACGTGTCATTAAAACAATATTTAATTTACGTTTTCGCCCATTATTGCAAAGTAACATACAAGGTATCGTAAAAACGTAAACGTACATACATTGGAATGTACAACGAATAATAACGTAAATATTTGAAGGTGGTAGAACTCTTTGTGGTTCGACTCCGGAAGAGCCATCTCCACACCTATGTCTGCCTAATGACAGCAGTGATATGCGCTGCTGTGTTCTGGTCTGAAGGGTGTGGTGCTTACTTTCTGGGGCATTCCATCTTAGTCCTCATGGGTGGCAACGCATCTGTGGCTAACCTTAGGTGAGACTGATCTTACCTAGGGTCGATTACAGTTGTCCATGGGCGGCAGTAGCCACTTACCATCAGGTGGGCTGAATGCTTTATTGCTACTTCCATATTATAAAAAAAAAAAAAAAAAAAAAAAACGGAAAAAATAATAATTAAAAAAAGTGACCAAATTAGGGAACCTGTAATGAACCGAAGATTCGTTGCTTCTCCTAAGGACTAAGTTGAAATGCCTCGTGCTAGATTATTTTTCACCAACAAAACTCAAACTAGAACACAACAACACATAACAATGGTATTATAGGCAGAAATAAGTGTGACGGCAGAGCCTCCGACTTTGAGCCACTAAGGGCTTTTAGACATTATTTAACATAAAACATTTTTAGAGTAATGAAGTGTACGGATAAATCTTATTTGTAATTACTAAGCAAGGCTTATTTATATTTCTTTTATCACATTGGAGTAGCAAATGAGCTTGCAGTCCACCTGATGGTGTGTGGATACCGCCGCCCATCGACATCTGCAAACAACCTCATATAGAACAGGGGTTCTATCTGAAGTCAATCACAGGTTCGTTGCTACAGCCGTGACGATGGTCTCATATAATGTAAACCGACAACCACACCCTTACACCGAAACGCAAGAAGTGCTTCAAGCTAGAAATACGTGTGGCGTTGGTACCTCCCCGGTCAAACTACACAGGTTTAACCACCTGGAAAAGATATATTACTAAGCCCTTCTCTAACCCCTACGAACGAAGCCTACCTAGTATACCTTGGGTAGATATACTAAGTAGGCTTCGTCTAGTGCCTAAATACCGAGCATGTTGTCAAAAATGCTAGCGTTTTTTGCGGTTTAATTTCACGAATTTTATTGGTTGTACTTACGACCGCTTCTATTACTTTTTTAAAGAATTTAATCTCAGCTTTAAATAATTGCTTAGAAAATAGCTTAGCATTTTTTATGTAATAGAATTAACAAATAAGCTTGTTTATCTTTTAACAAAGAAACAAACGCTCATAGCTCCTCGCTAGGATTTTTTCCTGCGTCGTGAGTACCATGAACACATAAATACGAATATACTAATACCTAGACCCAGAACAGAATCTAAATTCATGTTTCAGATATCAGCCTGGCCAGAAATCGAACCCTGAACCCAGTGCGTATCAGAGCGGTGATCGCACAGCCACGCGGGTAGTTTTTATATGTCCTGTATTAATAATAAATGGAAATTAATCAACTCCAAACAGGATTTTAATTCCTTATGAGGTCAGCCAAAGATCCTTCGTTAATCCTTAGGAGTAAACAGAAACGCCTCGTACAAGTGTCGCGCCCTTACCACACATCACTCTTGTTATAAGGCAGAAAAGGTGTACCGAAGGGTTCTACGATCTATTTACATCTATGTTCTACTGTTACTTTGCAAAATATAATATGAACACATTTGTTATTTGTTTACGACAATAGAGTAGGCAATAAAGCTAATTGTGTGAAAACCATACTGTGGAAACTTATAGGTACAACGGGGAATATGCAAAGGAAGCCATACCAACTTTGAAAACTCTCTATCAACAAGCAACACAACTATTATTATATCTTAGGTTTTCGCTTATATCACACCACTGAAGTCACTAACCAAGTGACTACGAAAATGTACTACGAGTAGGTAGTCGTAAATCACCTGAATATATATTTTGTTAATTGGATTTAAAGACGTTTTTGTTGTTTATATTTTGAATATTACTAATTAAATGATGGGGAAAAGATATTCTAAAACTTTTGGGAACATCACACAAATTTTTATTGAACTTTGTTGTTTTTTTTTATATAACGTTGAATACATAGACATACCTGTTGAACAGTTTATATTCTACATTTTTAAACTCTTTATAAAAAGCCAGTAAAAATAACCCCGAAGTAAAACTTGCTCCTCGTAAGAACAAAAAGTATTTTCACAATATGTACGAACTTTGTGTTAGACAAAGTAATGGAAAAATCCCACAAACATGGTTCACCAGATATGCAAATACTTTATAAGCACTTTTAAAAATTCCTTCATACGAATGAACAAATAATAATAATACAATAGTTTCTTGCCTCAAAACGAACATACACACAAGTTAACTAAATACAAGAGTGAAAAACAATATAGATCATGCAATAACAAAAAAAAAATAACCAAAAAATATAATTTATTAGAACGTAGCCGCCACCACGGTGGACCAGTGGCCGATCAAGCTCGCGGAGTACATCCGGCACAACGACGAGGCGAACGCGAAGGCGGCGGAGCGCATCGTGGGCGCGCTGACGGACGAGCTGCTCCCGTGCGCGTCGTTCGCGGAGTTCTGCGACGCGGCCGGCCTGCTCGCCGACGTGGCCGCGCCCGACGCCTTCCTGCAGGCGCTGCTCGACGAGCAGCCGTGAGGAAGGCCCTTCAGGCCCTACTGCCTCGCCTACGACGGATGTATGGCCTGCTGACCTAACCCCGACGGCCATTCTCGTCGTTGAATCGTTTCCTCACAAATTGCCGTTACGATATAACGAACTTTATCAATTATCAGATGTACCCGTGTTTAACGATGTCATATTTATTCAAAATGTAGCCAGTATGCATGTAACCCTATCTAACCGACCTCCGGTGCTTTATAGAAAGCTTTTAGTGATTTAGAATTTGCCTCAATAAATTTATTTCTGCTTCTAAATTGTCTTTCATTATTATATTTAAGTTTTCCCTTCCTATTTTTGAAACAGTCACGTTATGAGGGTTATTTGTATTATTCGGGAGATATTGAAACACAATAAAACAAGAAAACAAATAACCAGTCAAAGGGACAAGCCAACAGACGTGATACATACGTATATAAACTGTATTCTCAGCAGCATTTCTAAGAAACTTTATGTGGGTTGAAAAGCATTACACTCCATTGAGCCTCCCACTTGAAAGCGCGATAATGGCCGACGATGACTCGGCCTTGACAAGTCGACGACATGTTTTTAATAGGGATCGTCATAGTGTTGCGTCAATGTAACTGATAGAGCGCAGGAGTCACGATTGTTGCGAAACTAATAAAACATCAAGATGTATCGTCGAGATCAAAGCCTTTGATATCATGCTAATCCTATTAGCCTATAGAACTCACGCCTGTGACAATAATTTTATTGGCCAAATAATGACCTTTTATCAGATACAAAGTAGCACTGCAGCTGCGCAATCTAGATGAATATATAAATGGATATTAAGAGCATTTTGAGTGTAGAATTTATAGAAACTTGAAATTGAGTTTAATGTAAAATGTTTTTTTATGTCTTATGGTCTCGTGTGCTGCTGTCTTGTATATTTGGTATAACAGAAAGTTATAAGAAAAAGTAGTAGATAATATTAATTAAATTTGCAATTTTTGTAATCCTTATATTTCACCTTCCACATCGTTAACTAAAATTAACTTCAACGGTGATGTGTCTTATGATAAAGAAATGCTCCGTCCGATGCAATGTTTTCTTAGGGAAAATATTTCCAAAAGTCAGATAGCCAATGAAAGTAAAATAGATCCATTACTTGCATGTCATGAAAATTTGAGTTTATAAATGCTAGAAACCACCGATTACGTCGGTTGTCTTTATTTCGTTACTGACTTTGATCACGGTTCCATTTTACTCATAAATAAAGAGAAAAGCTCTGTTACATCTTGTGTTGTCATGGTGTACAAAACTTTAATAGAAAATATTAAGAACAGTGAATATGAAAATTATATATATCAGTGATTTCAGTTAGTCTTGATTAATTTTGTTACGCAATAAAAAGTTGCTTGCGCTACATACCTTACAGAATGTTAAATGTCATAAATACGTTTAATACACATTGTCATATTCTGGTATATTGCATCACCTGGCATTATATTAAATGTACCGACATTGAATAGGGGGCAGTGGATCTCAAACTGTTGACCAGAGCGACTTTGATATTCTTATATTTCACAGGAGTCACAACGGTCGATTATATCAGTTTTACATATCAAAATTTATCAATACTAATCAACCAATAGAAACGATTAAATACTTAACACACAATAATACAAGTACCGTCCATAACTAATGAATACCGGTTGAGAACCACTGTTTTAGGGGAACGCAACCAGTGCACATGATAAGTAACGATTATACTTGCTAATTTGGTATTACCTAAATTCTTCAATAATAGCGAATAACCGGAGCGTTATGTATTTGTTCGCCAAACGACATTCTAATCCTGCGGTACTTTGGTTAGGCATAAAGTCTATTTCAGCTCGCACCAGCTATCTCCTCAGTCAATTAAGCATTTAATTTTATGCAACTTATTAATGTATGAGCAACGAGGTCGTTTTTTGAACATTGTTATCTAATGACGCGTGGCATGGCGATTATACGCGAAGGATTCAGGGATTCCAGTCGACATGGTGGCAGCCAGGATTGTCCCATTGGGTTGAGTTGTATCGTAATACATTTTTTGTCTGACTTATATTCTATTCAAGAGAGTCATTTTCAAGGAATATCTTTTGTTCGTCGAATTATTCCCACTTACTACTATAGAAATCAGTACGACGAATGTAGAGATAATTGCGATGAAATAATTATAAAGCGTCTACTGACAATCATCGCATAATTTATTTGTAGAAATGTTTTCGAATAATCTGCATTGGTACACCGTGCCAGGTTTAGACGCGGAAGAGACGTTAGCCCAGCAGCGGATAATGAAAGGGCTCCAGCAAGCCAGCAAATAACGCATTGAGATAGATAAATAAAACCAATGTGATGTACTTAATACTTTTATTTCGCAATAAACATTGTATGAGTTATTGTTGGCAAAGTATACTTTGCTCTACAACAATCATCCCAGGTTAGTGATTACATTGCACTCTCACCAACCACAGGCATTCCAATATAAACACAATAATGATATAATTATTATCTCGATATTGTTATTGATATTATTTTGACATCATCATGCTTATTCCATATCGTACTTTATTCACATAATATAAATAGAACTTACTAAATACTTTTTATATTCTATCTTATGGCCTAAGTTTTATCTTACATGCACCTCATGAAGTCTTTTAAAATATATAAAAGATTATCTCCCAATTTTGTGGCAACCCCGGTATAGATTGATAAATTTTACTTAATTTAAAATAAAATCACTTTGGATATTTGGAAAATCTGAAGCAGTAAAATAAAATAAGCAGTACAAGCCCATGGATAAATATTACAATACACATTAATGTAATGTACACAGATATGTAATTTCAGCTTACTATGAGACCAATGACCAGAATAGGTACAATTCTATCAATGGGCTTATACGACGGCTGTCTCTCGCATAACAGTAATAAAATATAAAGCATAACTTTTCATTTAGAATAAAATTTAGATACTTAAATGCTTCCGTGCGGCGGACTTATCGTTCAAACATTTTTCGTAGTACTAAAACACTAGTATCTTAAATAAGGTTATGCGAGAGTGCAGGAGGTACCTATACTTAGTAAGGCACAGTGAGTTTGTCGTTGTTCGCGCTTAGAAGTCGTAAGAGCCGCTTTCGTCGCTCTTGCCGATGCGGAAGATAAATCTGTAAACAAATCCAGCGATCACCCCGCCAACTATCGGACCTACCCAGTACACCTGGAAAGGAAGAAACGGAATTCATACATTTATAATACACTTTTGTAGTTTAATTAGTATTTAGTTAAGATATATATTTAACAATAACTAACCAATAACAATTTCCGTATATACCTAATAATGATATACTTATTATCGAAAAAATAATAGTAACAAAATTCCTTTTGAGAACCTTTACGCTAATTTCTTACGTAAAGTTATGCCTCACTTATTTCAATATGCTTACATTTTAAGAGCGCATAGTGATCTCTTTTTAATTACCTAAGTACCTACATACATTTCTTTGAAGTCAAAGTAAAAAAATATAGAAATGCATGCCGTGTTCAGTCGCAGTAAAACATAAATTGATTTACTGTCTGAAGAGGAAATTACATCATGACCTAGCGTCATGTGACTATTGCATAGAAATGCTTTATGTTATTTAACATACATCTAAGATTATATACAGACAGCCCGGTAACCTGGATCACGTGAACACTGAAGTGAAAGTTATAGTTGCATATGATGTCTGTCGATTGGCACAAACATCATGGTGTGACCACGCATGGACCAGCGCTTCAGTGTTCTTGTATGCGTCACTTATGTTTGAAGAGTAAAAATAATCTACATGACAAAATGAAGCAAAATGTAAACGTAGAAGATAAAATCTACAAATTATCTTTTTATAAGCTAATGTCATCTTTCGGTCAAAGGTAATTTTATTATAATCAATCATCACAAATAAGAATATACTTAGGTACGTACAGAATATAGCTACCATCTTTAAATGTACAGGTTCTTTTAAAAATTATTCAACTACCTACGTACAGTATAAATAATGTACGTAAGTAACTAGTAATGGCTTTTTAATGTGTTATTTGAATATAGCTAAACATAAAAAATACTTAGGTAAGTACCCATTAAATAACTACTCAAAGGATTCCTAACATTAAAATCCGATAAAGTTTATTCAATAATGTAGCAAATTATTAAGCAATATTTTTGTCATATTTACTAACATCATCCTATGAATTCGGCAAGTAAATTGATTTAATGACACTAAGATTAGTGCAAATGAACTATAAAAAATAAAATCAAGCAAAAAGTTAATCAGTGAGTCGCGTAATTGGTTACAAAGGGTTTTCTTGCGCCTTAGTCATTAATTTGTTCAGAAATTGGCACGTTCCATGCGTAATAATATTCGGATGTATCATTATGGTAATGTAACTTAAATTAAGAACCTCCCTGATCACTCTTAAACACAACATTGGATTATTAAGTAAAGGTAGATAACTAGGTGCACTGGACGTTTGATTAGCGATAAAATCTTTAAGCAGACGTTGATGGATTGGTTTTACAGATGAAAATCTTATTCGTAAACGAACCTATCTACCTACCTCAAGGAAACATATTTTTGATGCATGCATACCTATAGTCTATCATCTATAGTATAGAAGACTATGATAAGGTCCATCAAAGAGCCTTCCATATTAATCTTCAAGGTGTTTGTTACGCATATGTGACCGACTTACACCCTATATATATACACGGCGTTTAATTGAAATTACAGCAAAACGCTTTTATTAAACAAGTAAGATATGTAAATTACCCAGTGTGATGTCCAATTGCCCATGACAAGGGCTGGTCCGAATGATCGCGCAGGGTTCATGCTGGAGCCTGAGAACGGAATCTGAAAAAAAAAAACAATAACGTGTAATATTTATTGAAGTTAAGACCAAGATACTTTAATTGTCTAAATATTTTTGAATATTCAATGAATTTTATGCATATACATGCATGCTTACATATATATGCTTACACATATATATGCTTAAAATTAATTGGGTTACAGATTTGGGTAGGAAGGTTAGTTTTCGGTTTTTAATCCGTCTTAATATTATAAAAGTGTGAATGAGGGTCGTGAGGGAAAGTGAATGAGTTATCTATGCAGATAAGTTGAATTTTCTTACTGTCCTGACTGTTAAACTGCTTCAGCCAGGTTTCACATTCTATATATTTAGACACTGTAATCATCAATAGAGATCATAATGGGTGTTAGACTACGCTTTCCTATTTCTATTCTGAGTAAGATTCAAACGAATTTATCTTTTAAAATTATTTACCGTTATAGTTAAGAAGAATAGGTTTTATATTTGACAGTAGAACTTACGCAAGCAGCGTGGCAGGCGGTGATGGCGAGACCGATGGCCAGCGGCCCTGAGCCCTTGATGTCGTTGCGGCGCGCGTCGCACACCCCCTGAACCACCATCACCAACACGAACGTGATCAGAGCTTCCACCAATAACGCCTGCAAACAAATTGCGGACATCAATCAAGTAGAACGTTGGTATGTCTGTTTATTTAATTCTCTTATCAAATCTTCTTAATAAGAAGTCCAGCTTACTAAATAAAGCAATTTTAATTAATTGCAACTTTTAATAATATAATTTGTTTAAAATGTCCCCTCATGGCACTCTGATCAAGATATCGCTTTGTCAAGCTGAAGGTTCTGCAATAGATTTCCGGTCACATAGTTAAATGATAGAATTAAAATTCTGTTGTGTGTTTGGGTTAAATATTATTTAACTCTACCTATCGTAATAAAATCAGTGCAGCTGACTTACCTGACCGTCAGTGACATCTTTACCAGGCAAGGTCATGCCAAGTGAACCAACTCTATCTTCTGGAACGGCAATCTGCAATAGAAATAACACGTATAAATCTTTTTACGGAGGAATACTAAAGATAAGTCGTTCGCCTTAGCGCTAGTATTCAACGAAGCTTTGAAACACTGAGTTGACCTAATACCGCATAGGTGCACAAAACTTACACGCAGTACATGTCTTACAATCTCTTATCACGAGCTTAACTGCTCTAAATCAGTCGCCGTAACGCATGCCATGTTACAGACCTACACAACATATGATCTACGACTCTACGCGGATCCATACAACGACTGCTCGCGTTACTCTATGAAATATGACATAATATTATAGTGTCTCACAATAAAAATTATAAAGAAATTTCACCTTTTCTCAGGTGCTTACATTCGTGGGAAATGTTTAGGGTACAAAGGAAGTAGCTTTCCATCTGATAAGTGTCATGCGAAGGTTGAATAGGTTTTTGATGTGAAAAAACTCATCGTAATGGCAGATCTCTGTTTATCATAATTTTATGTCTTCCGTATTACGTTGAAGAGTCATTTTGTCACGGATCCAATTCTCAGAAAACATGTATTTTCTTGAACACGTAAATGGCTCTATCGTAAACTTTCATTGAATGGTTTTGAATACGTATACGATAACTACATGCTTTGATAAAAAGTTAAATTTAATGATTAATTACCAACAAAAACTAAATTAATTAATATAACATGATGCCGATCTTGAACTTTCAAAGGAATAAATTAAGTTTTATTTGAGAAAATCGTGATCGATTAAATTGATGGTCTTTGCTCGCTCTTTGCGCGTTGTGCGGCGCGAGGGTAAAATGTCGCATGCGACGACCCGTTTTAAGGTCAAAGCTTGCTAATATAGTAAATTGGTTTTGACAGTGATAATTATCCATAAATTAAAACAAGCATTAATTCTTATTTACGATTACTGAAATTGAGTCAGTTATAGCTAGGTACGTACTGTCATAACAAGTTGAAATTAACTTGTACAAAAATATAAATGCTCTTATCAATCCAACAACGGCATTATACTTGTTATTTAAACAAACCTCTTAAAGATATTTCAGGCTCTATTATTTGTTAATATTATAAAATTTGTAAATTTAAGAAGCAGTTTATTTTAATAGCAAACGGTCGTGCAGTCCGTCAAAAGTACTCTTAGTTAGCCGCGTATGGATATCAGTAATCAGCTCCAAATAGAGCAGGGGTCTTGACCAAACTCGATCACATAATATTACTACGCACTGCTACCTCTGAGAACTAGATCGCCTCACATAAGTAACTGATGATTTATTTCATTTTTTTGACAAGTAGCAAATGAATATGTACCAAATTAATCCGATGGTAAGTGGCCACTCGACATAAGACAGGATGTGAGTCCTAATTGAGGTCAACCACCGATTATTTGCTCCCTAAGAACTGAAATGCCTTCTACAGGTGGGATTGTTTTCTTTACCACGGCCGTCAAATCAGAACTTTGCTGTGTTGTTATTACATAGTTAGGGTTGGCTGTGAACCACGAATACTTAGAGATGTTACAGTTTATGATAATGTAGCTATTTAATTTGATGAGCGGATATAATCCAGTCGGATTGCACATCTCATTTCTACAGCATGGATTGATTGCGCTGCTCTCGAGCAACTCGTCGGGCGAAGGCCG